>JAUJYV010002180.1:0-13517 GCA_033995625.1 Ophyiulus pilosus
AAATTTTGTACATTGTGCGCGAGCGCATGTTGCTCGCTCAATTTGAGCTTAGGACGCCAAGTGTGCAGCAGCCTTTACAAACAAGTGTTTACAACAGATACATCGAGAGCAACGCTCTCATTGGCCAATCAGCAAGAAATTGGTAAAAAGTTTGGCTGCGTGAAACGAGCAAAGAAGACGCAAAACAGTTTATGCCAAGAAAGTGAACAACGGCTGTTGAACGGAAGAAGCGAGGATTAAATCAATGGATAAAATGCAACGTGTTGCGTGTTTAGTCATCTTGTTTACTCTCACAGTAGTCTTCGGACAGCAATGGGAAAAATGCCATAGAGGAAAAAGGTCGATTGGTGATCTGATAGTATGCGATTACTTACGAGCGACAGAAGATGGAACGAATGCACAACAATTTATAAGGAACAACACAGATGTTGGGAGTATTTTTTTGAGAAATGGTAATGCAACCATATTGCCAACAGACATGCTTATTACATCTCACAAGATTACACAATTACAGTTTGAGTATTACCAAATGGCTGAAGTGCCTTATGGCATCATTAATTCAACTTGCTCTACTTTAAAAAAGCTAACAATTGAGTATTCACCAATCAACAGTGGAATAATTCGAGGAGGAATGTTCCAGAATTGCGGCAAATTGGAGGATTTACGAATAGTTATCAGTGACATTAGAACGATATCGCCGAATGCATTTCATGGTTTATATAATTTGAAAAAATTGGAACTTTACTTCAACAAAATTGCACTTTTAGCCAGAGAAACGTTTCATGGACTCAACAAGCTCGTTCATCTTGATCTTTACTTTAATTTTCTGGAAACAATAAAAGAGGGAACATTTGACCCTTTCACAAATACAATCGAAGAAGTCCAACTATTTGGTAAGACACATTTTAATTTTCTTTTCAAATATTCATAAAAAATTGTGTTGAACTGCAAACTTGCATAATTTACTAAATTCAGATCAAAATAATTTCATTTCTTAGGAATTAGTGTTATTTATCGATGCATATTTAAACTATAACTTAAATATAAAAATAAATGGATTTAACAAAAAAAGTCAACTCGACACATGTTATTTATTAAAATTATGTTTTCGGAAAAATTTAAAATTAAGAAAATTCCCACAAGTAATAAATATTAAACTAAAAATTTTGAAGCATCTAAATTGACTTTGTTTTGAAAGTTTTGCTTATTCAGAACATATATTACTTCTAAAACAAACTAACGAGAAAAGGCTTACATGAGAAGTATTAATTTTATTTGGAAAAATTTGATTACTGACCAGTGTTTCAATCAACAATTTAAATAACAATATCCATAAACATTTGGGAAAATAAAGTTTATTTCTCTAACTCATAGTAAAAATAAACACTTCTAATATGGATCTTTCTGAAAAACACTTCAGATATAATTGTAATAAAATTGCATCTGATTAACTTAAACCAATATTATTAGAAATATTAAAATTTAAGATTTCAATATTAAATTGTTTATGTTTTCATGGATTGCTACCAATATTGCTAAACCAATATTTAAAATACAAAATCTAAATATATAATAAAGATAATTAAGGTTATAAATAAAATTTTCAACAATTTGTTTTGCAGGAAATAGATTTCATTGCGACTGTTCCTTACAATGGCTGAAAGATTGGATCAACGAACAGAAAGCAAAAAAAACAAATTTTAAAACTAACACTCATAGCATACATTGCAGTAAGCCATGGCAAGGAAATTTCACAACTCTAGAGTTCTGCAAACTGAAGTCGACACAACTGCCAACCACAGCACAGAGTATGCTCACAACCATAGCACAAAATCAACCAACAACAACAGCACAAAGTCAACCGACAACCACAGCACAAAGTCAACCAACAACCACCAAAACAAATCAACCAACAACAAACCCATCGCACATAATACCTAAAGAATGCAAGTCAGTTATCAGCGAGTTGTCAGATTTGCTGACAATTCTGTTGGAACAAGCTGGTTGCTATTCCATCCAAGAATACTCGGACGAAGAAATTATTCTAAAGCTGAAGTCGGTTTTAGAGGTGAGAAGAGTTTCCATGATGCTGGAATTGAAATGTGGAAACAAAAACCAATAAAGCTGCATGGGCAAAAGTATTTTACCAATTTCATAGTTTTAAAATAGCAAATGTAACATAGAATCTATCTTATTATTGATTAATTAACATAGTTATACTTGTTATTATACAATCATAATGTAGAGTTTAATAAATGTTAATCTTTATTTGTTGAAAATCAAGTTAAAGTAAAATAAATATTTAATCAAGAATACCGTTAACAGAGAAGCATCCATCTTGGAGGTTGTTAATCGAGAGAGTGACCACTGGACAGTTGGTCACATGGTCACACTAAATCAACAACAGAAGCGCCCCTTGGCGATTCTATACTGGTGCCTATAGGGGTGTCACCTATGACCCTTAACATTATTAATAACGCGTAATTATCAATCGTAAAATCAATTAACGAATATTTCAACATTTTCATCATTTTTGTTTTTGAAAATTTATGTGCATTCCTGGTATGAATTGTGTAGAAATATTGACAGTTTTGAAGAAAACTATATAGCAGTGCTAACAAACCAGGGCTATTAATCATAAAAACAGTTTTATCTTACCTTCGTAACAGTTGGAAGTCTCCTAAATTCCTATTCATGGTTTTTGTTCCTCGGCATCCTTGGTCCCTTTTAGTGATTTAAGTCAAATTCGGTCACACACGCATTGACCAGGCACTACCGATGCAGAAAAAAATCGTGGTTTTCATATGCGAAAGCTTGACGTTTTCGGCACACACACATCGATGGAACAACTATTGATTGCAGATTTTGGACAACATCGGCACTCTAAAGATGCACTCTGAATGTCGCGAAAACTCCAAAAGTCGGGGTTATGTTGAATAGCTCGTGGTAATCGTAATATAATGGCTCGTAAATAACACAAATTATAAGGTTACAACAGCACAGCAAACATTAAAAAGTTCATTATTGAGTGATAAGTAATTGCTCACGGCTGTTTCAACAATAGCAATCTTTAGTTTTCCATTAATCAGATTTTTAACAACAGTCATTGGATTTAAGATTCGCTTCATTCACCTGTGTTTACGAAAGCGGTTATGATTTTCCTTCGGAGATAATAGTCGCCGCACTATGCCCGAAGAGAGTGGATCTACAAATGACTGAAAAAGCACTTTTGAAACCTGACAATCAAAATGGGAAAACGATTACAGGCCCATTCTCACCTCCTGCAGTCACACAGTATCCACACTCAACAAAGGAATTACGGTTTAAATGATGTTTAATGAAGCACACCTGAATCGAATGCTGGCATTTTATTTCAATTCAAGCACCGGTCTAATAAGAAATATCCAAATAGATTTACTTGCGACCACAGGAACGAAGCACGAGTTCGTGGCCACGGTCCCCACACCATTCCTGTAGATCCCCATGCTCTTTGTCGCTTAGATGCTACAGTTCCGTTTCGTCTACCATGATCATCATGAACTACTTGGGTTGCAGCTGTAATTGTCATTGGCCAGCTCATGTAATGGGGAGGTTTATGCCACTGCCTTCGCCTTCCACAGTTAATTCCAAGTCATGAGAGGCGGCGAGCGACACTCGGGAGTATGTGGTTCGGACGGTAATTTTTGGTGCGGTTGACTCGAAGCTCACAACCCTACCCGCCGATCAACCCTGCTTTCTATTTCATTCTCTGGAAAGTAGATTAGAGTATTGCGGCAGAGAGTCAAAAACATTTAGATGTGGGAAAGTTTGGATATTGGGACATAAGGAAAGTTTGGAAATTGGGACATTGGAAAAGTGGGATGATGGGACATTTGAATGTCGAAAATATGGAAAGTTAGAAAGTTAGGCAGAGAGGTTCAAATGCTGGAAAAGTTGAAAAATTGCAAAGAAGGTTGGATAGTCATTTAATCCATCGTTAACTGGTGAAAGGTTGGGTCAAGTACTCACGTGGCAGGTGGCGATGAGCAGGACGGAAGAAAAGGACACCATTCATTCCATGTGGCAACCATAAGGGGTCGTTAGCTGGTGACGTACTTCCACGACCATTTCTGATGAATGTAACGAAACACATAATTGTGGGTTTAAGAAGCGATTTGGCACCTGTGGAATAACGGTACAAAAATGAACGATTAATATTTGCACCTTTTTATCCAATCGCTGCGCAGACTAGTTTACGGCTGTAAAAGGGGGGGAAATGCATCAGTTATGCTTATCGCATATCCAAGCAATCACGATCGATTTGACAAGAGCTTGGAATAACTACCCTCAAAAGCATCCACGAGAAAAACTGCGAAACAAAGTCGTGGTTATCCGAAATCCACCGGCGGACGAGAACCGTAACTCTCGTCAAGCCTTATCCCAGTGCAGAGTACGTGAAAAAAGCGACCACAACCGGCACGTACTTCCGCAAAAGCCGAGGGAACCACAGTTGCCGCCACAGTTTCCAGAATGACAAACTGTAAAACAATGCTTGCAGCTACCATTCTACAGCTTTATAAAATCTACACAGGCAGTCCATCGACTCACCTGCATTCCCAAACCCACCATCATAAACATGACAAAGAGCCAAATGGGCCTTGAGGGTCACACGGGTAACTGCGTTACTGCCCCAAGATAAGCGATGAATGCTAAACTGGCTACTGTTCAAACACAACAATAAAATATCAGACAAGGTTAATAAAAAACTACAGTCACTCGCCTAGTTCAATTAATTGCTTACCTCCCACTTCCACCAAGGATCCGTCAAGTTCGGGAGCCAAGAATCCAAAGAGTGTGAATCTAGCGTAGATACTGGTCGAGTGATGCTTACGATGAGGGTATTCCTTAAAGAGTTGAAAAAGTGAAAATGAAAGAACGATTCGTTAATAGTGACATTCAAAGAAACTTGCAACGATTGAAATAGCAGAATGGGACATTTGGTGGTGCTAACATACTCCGAGATAACGCCAATCAAAGCGATCACCTCGCAGACTTTAGAGGAACATCTGCTCCAAGGTCCATACGGACATGTTTGACCATGCAGTCATAAAGTTAGAGTGAGCCCCAGCATTGAGGTTTTGAATACCGCTCATCCAATGTCCTCCTCATTGAAAGCGATGCCCTTATCAGCCACAATCACAAAGTTGAGAGTGCGGTCTCCATGGTAAGTAAGCATGCTTCCATTATTAAAGTTGTTTGCCATGAATTAACAGTTGACAACGAGATACGCAAGGTCACGACTTTTGTTTGATTCTTCAAATAGGTGGATAATGGGTTTTTTTTACCGCCATATGGGAAAAGACACGACCGAACATGTCTCGCATCAAGTACAAGATCAGCATATAGTGTGGTCTCCAAAAGCAGAATCCCGTGGCATCAGAATATATACTTTTAGGGCACAAATTTACTTAACGAACAATCTCCGTGGCATTTATAGCGATGGTGACAGCTTCCAACTGCATCTCCTTCAACATGGCTGCATTCGTCACGAAGGTATTTTGAGCAGAAAATATACCTAACAAGAAAACAAAATGAATGGTATTAGTAGGCTATTTTATAAAACAACAACAATTTGAAATATTGGCAACATTTTTCCCCCTCAAATCAAGAATTTGACAATTGCATCTGTGATTTCTCAGTTTGTCTCATATTCAAGTACAGTTCTACCATTCTGCACCTCTATTTATTTGGAATGTATGGGCCAAAGGGCCATTCTGGATATGGGCTTCTATTAAACGAATGGGCCAATGGAATAAAATGAGCAATTCTGCATATGGACGTAACAAATGGATCAACGAGCAAATTGGGGCTTTAATAGCGATTCTGTTTGAACTTCTCATGGATCAAATGGCCCAATGAGCCATTTCAAATTAGGTCAGAGGCCCTAGAAAATACCCACAGCAGCGTGCAATACAGTTCATTGTTTATCAATACCTCGCCACACTTCAATTCTAGCGTATTCGCCACTTTATTCCTCACGTCCAGTTCATCCGACGAGGACCAAATCCCCTTACATGGTCACTTGGGCACTATGAAGCAGCAGTAACAGCAACGAGGTAGGGCTTTTTCAAACTGGTCCCAAAACGATGAGTAGCCAGTGTTTGCATTTACAGAGCTATTTAGAGCCCATTGAACACCTCTCAGGTGTTTGTTCCATGAGTTAAGGACTTGTTCCACAGCTATTGCCAATTTAGTTTTTAACTCACGGTGTTTGCGTTCCACCACATTTGCCTGTGGGTGGTATTTAGCCACATATTGGATTTGAAATCCCATTGCTTTAGAAGTGAGTTTCATCCCTTGTGAGAGGAATTGTGGATCATTGTCACAGCAGACCACTTCGGGGGTGCCATATCGGAGACACACTTATTCGATCAGCAAGATGGCTATTGTTTAAGCCCTCGAGTCAGGTATTGGGAATAAGTCCACAAATACCGTCGTCACATCAGACAGAGAAAGCATATATGTTGCCCTTATCAGTTTCAGGCAATGGTCCCACTAGGTCATTTGCCAAGGTTTCGAATCGAAGCAGTATTGGCGGGGACGAGATTGGTGTTCTGTCAGGCGTTTTGGTGGGGCTAGCATACTCAGAGACAACCCCATTCAAAGCGATCACCTCGCTGACTTTAGAAGAACATCTGCTCCAAGGTACACAGGGACTTGTTTCACCAGTCATAAATCTAGGATGAGCCTCAGCATCGAGGTTTTTGAATACCGCTCACCTAATGTCCTCCTCGTTGAAAGCGATGCCCTTATCAACAACAATCACGTTGAGTGCTGTCTCCACGGTAGAGATAGACGGTTCCGTTAGTTTAGTTATCCGGCCATGATTTAACGGTTGACAACGAGCTATGCAAGGTGGTGACTGTTGTTTGATACTTCAAAATAGGTGGAAAATGTGTTTTTTTGACCGCCAGATGGCAGAAGTCATGATCGAACATGTCTCACGTCGCGTACAGGATCAGCATAAAGTGGTGGTCCCAAAAAGAGAATCCCGTGGCATCAGAATAGATACCATTAGGTCAGGTCTTCAAATTTACTTAACAAACAATCTTCGCGGCATCGGTGGTGACGGAGACGACGTCCAACTGCATCTTCTCCGACATGGTCGCATTCTTCCCTTTGGTCTTTTGAGCCGAAAATATACCTAAAAAGAAGGCAAAACGAAGAGTATTAGTAGGCTATTTTTTAAAACAATTTCAAATTAAAATATTGGCAACATTTCCCCCCTCAATTCCTGAATTTGCCAATCGCAGCCGTGATTTCTCGGATTGTCTCGTATTTGAGCACAAGTCTTCCATTCTGCACCTCTACTTATATGGAATGCATGGGCCAATGGGCCATTCTGAATATGGGCTTCTTATGAACGAATGAGCCAATGGGATAAAATGAAAAAGTCTGCAAATGCACGTAACAAATGGATCATCGAGCAACATGGGGCCCTATGAAAGATTCTGTTTGAGCTTCTATGGATCAAATGGCCTAATGAGATAATTGCAATTAGGGCATAGGCCCTAGAAAATACCCACAGCTCCGTGCAAATACAGTTCACCGTTTCTCAATACCTAGCCACACTTCAATTTCAGTGTATTCGCTACTTTATTCCTCACATCCAGTTCATCCGACAAGGTCCAAGGCCCCAAATGTGGACAATTGGGTCCTTTGCAGCAGCAGCAACGAGGTAAGGCTTTTTCAAACTGGTCCCAAAACGATAAATGCTTTCCTCCATGGGCACTCACCTCGGCCAACGAAATTCAAGCGACGAGTTGCCAAAATCACACCACAGATGGCGAATTCTACCGCAAAAAAATCACAAAAATGAGGACGGGTCAAACAATGAAAAAGACAAAAACCTGACTGATGAAAGCAAAAGATGAAAACTAAATGAAAATAAACAAGGAAAAAGTTTTAAAAATGTAAAAACGACGAAAATGCGATTCGTGATAGGATTGAAAAAGTATTAAAATCACGAACGATGAAAAACTCCAGAAATAAAACAATAACAGACGACACAAAAGTCCCATCATGAAAATAACCATGAAATAAGGATAAAAAAACATAAAAACAATGATAGTAATAAACACAAAAAAGGTTTTTCCTTACGTTTCTTAATAATAATTAAAAATATTTCACCTAAATTGCCTTTATTTTCAAAGCTCGCTTCTGTATTCACGCTATGTTCTATTTTATTAAAAGTAAAGAAATCATGCAAAGTTTGTTGAATTTTATAATAATTAATAATTCGTTTTAATTTGAAGAAAAATTATCAAAATTCTCGCTATATTCTATATTTCGCATTAAAAACCACTTTTTACACTGAGAATGCCATATATGGCTTAGAGTCTGCCGTTCATGGGGCATATCTGCCCATATTCAGCTTTTAATGGGCACATATGGACCATATTTGGAGCTTTTTGGAGATATGTACTGTAGCCAAATATGACTATAATTAGTTCTCTTTAGAACATACATATATGGACCATATTTGGTTCTCTTTGGAATATATATGGGCTATATTTGGTTCTTTTTGGAACATATATGGCAATATTTGGTTCTCATTGGAATATATATGGGCCATGTTTGGTTCTCTTTGGAATATATGGGCTCTCTCTGTATATTGGTTCTCTTTGGAACATATATGGGCCATATTATGGCGAATGAGGTCAATGACCAGGTGCGGGTGGGTAGACGTGGATTAAGTGAAATCCGGTACCTACCTGTAAAGAAATAAAATAAAACGATTAAAACCCAATAAATTTCAAACAGTTGCACCGTTTGCAATAAAAGGGGGAAAGTCCAAAAGGGTAATTAGGAAAGGTATGGATTAGTCTTAAGCCCATTGTCGGGGAACACCCCTATGCTAGAGAGGCCTCCCATAGGGCCCAACTACTATATAAGGTAGAGGTTGGTGCGTGTTAAGAGTTAGTAGAGTTACGATTCTTGTACGACATGCACGCACCACTTTGCTATTGTACAAGTTGATTGATTTTCATCTGAATAAACGTTTCTTTAAGTTTAACTGAAAAAGTCTGTTTCTTTTGTCAACCTTCTTTTTCAGCCACTTTAGGAAATTGTGGGACCTACATCCGCTAGACCCACTAATTTCTGTGATAATCACCCTATAGCTCAACACTAGTATTCTGCTGGGCAGAGATATCTACGGTTGATCTAACTTCTTCACAAAAAGGAATGGTAGAAACGGAAACCATCGGTTACAGTTTTCGAACCACCCTACGATCAGCTGTACATAACATTCCCTGTCAGCTGTTTATACTGCGTGGCGGTCAGCTGCTACGAACCAGATGGCCCAAATCCGAAAGTCTCCGAGGTTCACCGATGAGTCCGCCAAGTCTATTGCTCTCACCGAGGGAGAGCAGATAGAGCCCGAGACCCAGAACCTAGGAACCTTAGAAGGAATTGAGGGCCCCTGCTCCGACAGAAGATCCCGAATGGGATCGCCCCCAGCAGCCCGTACCCCATAATATATGCATATACATTCTAGGAAATGTTTTACAATGAGCGTTCCCGATCACTTCAAATAATCTTTCGATATTTCACAACTTTTGCAAAACAAACCTTAGAAATTTGATAGCCTTTAAAAGCTAAATTTTTAAATTTTGCTATAAATTTAAGTAATTCAACATGCTACAAATTGAATGCAACATTTATTACTAAAACTTCACCAATTTCTCATTAATTTTGTTAAAACAGCGCTGACTTTCTGGATACATTGCAAGTTGCATCAACTGTCCCGCTCACTGTCTTAGTCATCGCGGTTCAAAGTGTGTGCGACATAACAAATGGTTCGAGTGCTTTCTGTTTAACAGTTTCAAAGAATGTAAAGATGCTTAAGGCTCATTGAAAAAGTCCTTCCCTAAAATTCATCCAAAAATTGACCACACTGCGTCCATTTTAGCTTAGACCCCCCCCCACCCCCCTCCTTAATAGAGGTCCTTAATTTTGTTGACATGTAAGGTTTGCAGCCAATTTGTTGGATCGTACAAAGGTCCAACCTATCAACTTCCAAACACCGATTCCACGACATTTTTCCACATTTTGCTGCTTAACTGATATTTCCTGACCTAGAATTGGTGTTTCACTCAAATTTAGTCGCATTATCCCCGCCTTTCCAGACGTGTTAAAAATTAAAGTTTGTTCGGGATTGGGGACAAATTACGTCTGGTGTCCTTTTCACTAAACTTCAAAACTCAAACAGATGAACCAAAAACTGAAAAATAGCACCATTAGCGGACGGCCAAAATGGCTTCCCCCTCCCTCCCACTTGTCCACATGCCAGCAGCGCCCCCTAAACCCTCTCAAGGATATGGGCTATCATTTGTCTTATATAAATCATATATGGTTGGTATTTGGCCCTTAATGTGCTGAACATGGGGCATATTTGGCCCTTTATAGTTTATTTGTAGCGATATATGGCCAGATATGGGATGTCATTTATCATTTATAAATCATTTATGGTCATTTATGGTTGGTATTAGGACCTATAGTGTGCTGTACATAGAGCATATTTGGCACTTCATAGTTGATTTGTAGCCATATATGTCCATATATAGTTGATATTTGGCCCTTAATGTGACATATTTGACACTTTAAAGTTTATTTATAGCCATATATGGCCAGATATGGGCTATCATTTGTCCTTTATAAATCATATATGGGCATATATGGTTGCTCTTTGGCCCTTAATGTGCTGTACATGGGGCATATTTAGCCCTTTGTAGTTTATTTGTAGCTATACGTATATGGCCAGATATGGACTATCATTTATTTTACAAAACATATATGGTTGGTATTTGGTCATTCATGTGCTGTAAATGGGTCATATTTGGCCCTTTACAGTTTATTTGTAGTCATAGATGGTCCGATATGGGCTATAATGTCTTTATATGGTCATATATGGTTGCATTTGGCCCTTAATGTGTTGTACATGGAGCATATTTATGCCATTTATAGTTTATTTGTAGCAGTATATGTCCAGATATGGGCTGTCATTTGTCTTTTATAAATCATATATCGCCATTTACGATTAGTATTTTGCCCTTAGTGGTCTTTACATGGGGCATATTTGGAACTTTATAGTTTATTTGTAGTGATATATGTCCTGATATGGGTTATCATTTGTCTTTTATAAATCATATGGCCATATATGGTTGGCGTTTGCCTTTAATGTGTTGTACAAGGAGTATATTTATGCCCCTTATATTTTTTTGTAGCAGTATATGGCCAGATATGGGCTATCATTTGTATTTTATAAACCACATATGGTTGGTATTTGGACTTTATGTGCTGTAAATGGAGCATATTTATGCCCTTTATAATTTATTTGTAGCCAAATATGGCCTGAAATGAGCTATCATTTGTCTTTAACAAATCATATATGGCCATATAAATGGTTGGTGCTTGGTTGTTAATGTGCTGTAAATGGGTCATATTTGGCCCTTAACAGATTATTTGTAGCCATATATGGCCTGATATAGGTTATCATTTGTCTTTTACAAATCATATATGGGCATATATGGTTGGCATTTGGCCCTTAATATGCTGTACATGGGGCATATTTGCCCTTTAGTTTATTTTTTACCATATATGGCCAGTCATTTGTCTTTTATAAATCATATATGGCCATATATGGTTGGCATTTGGCCCTTAATGTGCTGTGCATAGGGCATATTTGGCTCCATATTTGCAGCCATATATGGCCAGATATGGACTATCATTTGCTTTATATAGAACATATATCAATACACTTGGAATACACCAAGAAGAGGCCCTATGCATTGCCACAGGAAGCTGTACGGAACAATTGTTTAAAATATTTCGGAAGGCGAAATACGTCGTGAGCCACGATCTCATTGGACGATTAGCAAGTCGCCGATAAAAAGTTTGAATGTACGAAACGAGCAAAGGAAACGCGAAACAGTTTGTGCCAAGAAAGCGAATAACGAGCGTCTTAATCAAAAGAAGAACGAGGATCATCTTAACGCGTAAGATGCAACGTGTCGAGTGTTTTATCATTTTGTTGACTGTTACAGTCGTCTACAGTCAGCAGGAAGGACAATGCGAAATAGTAGAATATATTGAAGGTGAATGGATAAAATGTTATAACTTAACAACAGATGTAAAGAATTTGCAACAAGTGCTGAGAGACAACAGAGATGTAGAAAATGTACAACTGTGGAATGGTAATGCATCCATATTGCCAACAGATATCTTTGCTTCTCACAACTTCATACGCTTATATTTCTTTCAATTCCAAATGACTGATGTCCCTTATGACATCTTCAATCCTACTTGCTCTACTTTGATAGAGCTAGGTATTTCTCAGTCGCCAATCAACAGTGGAATAATTCCAGGAGGAAAGTTCGGAAATTGCAGCCAGTTGGAGAGATTCGGGATAATTTACAGTGGCATTAGAACGATATCACAGAACGCATTTCAAGGTTTAGAGAACTTGAAGGATTTGTGTCTTCAAGGAAATAAAATTGCACATTTAGCCAAAGGAATATTTAACGGACTCAACAACCTCGTTCGTCTTGATATGAAGTATAATCAGTTGGAATCAATAGAAGGAAGAACATTTGGACCTTTCACAAATACGATCCAAGAAGTCCAACTATATGGTAAGATGCATTTTAATTAAAAATATTCATAATAAATTGTGTTGAACTTGTTAAAATGTTCGCAATTTACAAAATTCAAATAATCTCACTTCTTTAAAATCAGTGTTATTTATTGATGAATATTTCAAACATATAATTTGGATATAAAATTAAATGGATTTTTTAAAAAGTAAGTAAACTCAACACACTACTTAACAGTAATCTTATATATATATATTGAGGTGACCAGACTTTATCGTAGTCTGCCGGGTATTGCACCTTAATAGAAGCGTAAGGGAGAATCGAGAAGATTGGTAGATGGTTTTGGTATGCTTTAATATGTGTGTATATATATATACACTTAAAATTAAGATGAATTCCACGAGTAAATGTTAAATATTAAACTTACAATTTAAAAGTTCCCCCGATTGACTTTTTGTTTTAAAATGTCATTTAATCAGATCAAATATTACTTCGAAAATATTAAAAAGTGAGTTGAGGTGACCAATCTTTATCGTGGTCTGCAGTTTGTCGCGTCTTAGCAGAAACGTTTCGACTTTCTTAAGGTCGAAGGCGTGGCAGGCAGAAGGTGCACGAGGGAAATACTATTTTTCGGAGAGAGTGGACTAAGGCTTGATTCACAATGGGACGACTGACGCTGAAAATTGAGCGTCACGCGATTTGCGCATGCACACCACGCCCATGTCACGTGACTTGTGACGACAAAGTGACGTTGAAAGCGACGCTGAGAAAGTTGCCCATCTTTCAACTTTCAACATCGTTATGACGTGTTAACGATCATGTGACCTTCATCAGAAGGCAACACAATGGCGTCATCTGATGCATGTTGCGGGTGGCGCATGC
>JAUJYV010002181.1:0-13504 GCA_033995625.1 Ophyiulus pilosus
AAATTTTGACACCAAGATACAGATTGGATGTCAAAATTTCAGGCTTCTATCACTGGATTGTGAGGAGCACAAAAAAACGTGTCTACACGCGGCGAACTCTAAATATTTTCTTCGTTATAAATTCATAAATTCAATTTTTCATTTTTTCATGTGTGCCTTAAGCTAATGAAATTGATGAAAAACATTCCCATCTCGAAAAATTATATATAGAACCATATATACATAACTCCGAGACCTCGCTTCAGTAAAGAGTGTATAATATATTACAGAAATTAATAAAACAATGTATTTTATTTTTTGATTTTTCAAATCATGTTTTCTTATGAAAACTTATTTAAAAAAATATTTATTTTTACGATAACACACCAAAAAAGTCTTTTCTCAAGAATTACTTTTAACAACACCCATTTATCTAAATATTTAATTAAGCCCATAATATAAGTTAGAAAAAAATAATCACAAGGAAACTTTATTGTTTGCATAACATTTTGCTATGAAAACATATTTCAATAAAATACTGTATATTTTTTTTACGATAACACACCAAAAAAAGCCTTTTCTCAAGAATTACTTTTAAGAACAACTATGTTTAATTTAGCCCATAATAAGTTCTAAATAATAATCACAAGTAAACTTCGTTGTTTGCGTAACATTTTATGAAAACATATTTCAATAACAAACACTTATGATAAGGCAAAGTGATTTTTTATAAAGAAATGCTCTTATATGACCCAAGAAGCAACTGTAGCAGTCCGACTAGATATTATTGAGAAAAGTTCAAGAAATTATCCATAGTTTGCTTTTGTTTTACAACAAATTATGTCATCACAACATTGAAGTGGAGTAAACCATACACTGGTTCTTTTGGGTGGATAAAAGAAATATTTATCGTATGTTTGCGAGTAATCACAAAAAATCATGAATTGACAAATATTGATTATACGCCTTCTATACTCATCGGTGTCTACGTAAAAATCTCTTTCATTAACTGCACTCAACCCGCAAAAAAATAACGTGTAAATTCAGCTTAATTAGTTGAAGTGTGTCATGTTGCAGGATGTTGGATAACACTCTCAAATGCATCAAAAGCCTTTGTAATGTTCGCGCTTTTCATCATCTATAGATGAAATATCATACAATGTTATTTACGGGTTACGCGTATGTATAAAAAGACTAGGTGCATCACCAGAAAACAGTGAAAAGTATATTTTCATCGCATTTTCAAATAATGTAATCCATAAAACAAAAACACGAGATGCGTGGGTTGAGTTTGAACACAAAGCAAATTAAAGCAAAAGCTTGTAGTTGGATATCAGTTTTGGGTGGGTTGATCAATTAGCCTCACTGGTGGTTTACTGCTCGTCCTGAAACCTAATTGGCTGGCCTCTCCCACTTAGAAATGTTGTGGTACTATTAATATTATTATGGTGTCGATACGTTTGAGTAATTTAGTACTCGATATTTTAATTTCGATATTCTACCCATATCGATCATGAATATCGATAAAAAGTATCCGAATGGCACGGAAAGGGTAGGGTAGTGAAGTGTGGTGTAGTGATAAAGTAACACAGGGTTTCTAACCACTCCGACAGTCTCATTTCCTTATTTGACTGGGGAAATTAAGTTTTCAGTTTTTTGTCTGCTGTTATGTGGGCCTAAAAAATTGTTTCATTTTCTTAATCAACAGGGAAAATTCCCTTAATGTACATGCTTCTGTAATAACTATAGTAAATTTAATGAAAAATTTGATCATGCCATTAATTCAGCATTGAAATTTTAAAATTTGTGCATCACATGTTTTTATTCAACTAAAAATAATTTATTCATGTTATCCTCCTTATCGACAACTACTGATATCAGTAAGTATCGATAGTTTCTTCCGATACTTTGGTCAGTATCGATATTTCGTTTCGACACTTGGTATCGATACTTTCTTGCGATACTTTGGTCAGTATCGATATTTTGACCGATAATGCCATCTCTTCTCCCACTACATATGCTCTTAACCAGGTGTGGCGATTAGCTTAGCTGACACGCCTACTTTGAAAAAATCAGAGTGCTCAAAGCAAACATTGGCCTGTGTTATAAATAACCTTACCAGTAGAAAGAAAAACATTTATAGTGCTTTTAGCAATTTTTTTCATGAGTTAATTGCATGTCCCAAGAACATGAGCTGCACACCTCATCCTGCTCATTGTGATATTACATATTAAATGTGCTTAGTTTCAGTTAGTGTTTTTAATACCGATCTACAAAAAAATACTAGATAAACACTCTAGTTTGTAACTTAATAATTCAAAGTGCAAAGTCAAATTTATACACCAAAAATACCACAAAAATGTACACGCTTAACAAAAAAAATTGATAAACTCTCTACTTGCTTCCAAAAATACCAAAAAAAAACCATTATCCGTGACCATCCCACAAATGAATTTTTTTATTAATACAAGTATAAAGACATCTTCAGCTCAATTTTGTTGGTAATTTGACGCTAACTTGCTTGATATTGTTTACCGGCATTTCTCCAGTCAATAATAAGCTCACGACGAGAGTAAAATAAGATTCTTCAAACATTTACAAATAAACAAAAAAAAAATACAAATCACATTTGATCAAAGTTAATTCAATTTGTATCAATTAAAGAGCACGGAGGTAGGACAGAAAAACGAATGAGTCCGATTCTCAATTAGATTAGCGAGATAAAAGCCACGTTTTAAGTAGCTCTACATCTTGATTAAAATCAGTAGATCTTGCTATAATACGTGTCTGAATAGGAATTAGATTAAAAAAGGAGCGTAATTTGAAGAAGGCTTCCGACACAAAAAAAAAGTAACGGTAGAAAAAACCATTTGCACGACACTGAACGAATAACAATTTTTAACCGAGTCGATAACGAGGCCCTTCTGTGGCCAAACCAAGAAAGAACATAAAGAAACTGCTAATTGCCAGGTCTATGAAACAACCAAAAATTAAGCTCTTTCGCACTAGGTCCTGAAGAGCGGAAGGAATACGATGTGAAATAATAGACATTGAAGATTCTTAGCATTAAAAACATTAAACAGAGATTTGCGATAAGCTCCACAAAAGCGACGAAATGGATAGTAAATGCCATGGGAACATAACTTTGGCCAATTTCTGCAACAGGAGGGCTAAATACCACAGATAGGGGATGAGCCTTCATCACATACCAGAAATTTTGCCGATGAGGGTGGACATCAACCCCCTCTCGATGGGTCTTTACCGTGCAACAATCTACACCGGACCTCAGTTTAAACTCTCATCCGAAAGAGTCTCAACTTAAGGAACTTCTCTCATTCGTAAAAAGTCCATCGACCGCGATGTGAACCCCGACATCTTAGGATCGAGAGAGGCAAGCACGTAACCCACTCGACCGCCCGCTTCAGCTTTAGCGTTTTATTTTTAACTACAAATTCAGTCATTTTATGCGTCTTACTTACTTAAACCAAGATTCATTCAAATGCCTTGATGATTCAATTCTATTCAATTTCTTACCCTACAGTCAGCACAAAAATGCCATGTGGTAGGGGGTAAATTACCCAATGTACAACGCCATTACAAACATAAAATCAATGTATCAGACAATACAGGATCAATAAATAATTAAATAACAACAATAAGAATAAGAACATGGATGTGGAGAAGGATCACATTTCGTTGAGGGGAATTTACAGAAGTTTGGGATTGTCCTTCGGGAGTGAGTTCCATCGGTGAATCGCATGTAAGAAGAAAGACCAGTAACAACGGCCCGACGATGCTCTAAGTTCTACCATTCATCGAGTGATGAATACGACACCCTCTGTGGTTTTGTTTAAAAATACTTCCCACTAATTTGGAAAAGGCCCCATGCTCAGTACTCCACGCCTTGACCTTAGTGTGTCCTGTTGTAGAGATTGTATCACCCGCGAAACACTTAAGTCATGCTGATATTGACCAGTTACAAATCTAGCTGGAGAATTTCTAATTCCAGCATTTGCTTGATTTTCATGCCATGATCGATTTTGTTCGCAAACATTTCACACGTGGAATGTCTTAAATTAAGACTAGTTTTTACAGCGTGTCGAATATTGAGTTGTTCCTCGAAAATTCGTGAGGTGGATCCACTCCACAGAATGCTGGTTTCAAACTTGCACAAACTGCAAGATTTACAAACAAAATAATGTTAACACTTTTTGGAAGTGATGAATATTTCGCGTGTGGAAATAGTAACTGCAGCACGTTGGTACTGTTTGAATGAAGGTTTATTAATATAAACAAATGAAGCACTGGTAATAGTGAACATAAACTGGGGGAAACAATGGGAACAAAGGCAAAAGCACATGTGTCACTGTACATGTGTCCCTGTGTAAGGCTGGCAGGGGACTGGACAAAGCAAAGAGGGCGACCAGAAAGAAAACAGCTGATGTGTATTGCGTCATCTAATTTGCATAGGTGGCAGCACGGCTGCCAGGTTTCTGCAATTTGACCCTGAGGGCAGGTCACTGCGAGCAGAGAATGCGCGTGACCTCCAACAGGAAGCAACCAGCATAGGTGCTATCCCAAAGACAAGAGAAGGAGGCTCAAAAACGAAAGTTACCTCCGTTGCAAAGTTTGACCTCACAGGTCTGAAAATGCCCTATCACGTTAGAGGGCATAGGCAGGCAGCGCCACCTACAGGAGCGTCATGGGCTTTGAAAGAGGCGGCAAATTTGAATTTGCCATACAAAGTCCCCATTATTGAGATGCAGTGTTGGATCATCAAATCCAGTCATTTAAAGTTCAAAAACTGACTCCCTCCAAAAATACAGTCACAAAATGACCCAAACTACCCAACACAGCACGTATTGCGATACGAATTTGGTTTAGCCGTATTTCAGATTACGAGTGCGAAAATATTGAATTTCGATTTTGGTACGGAGAATCGTAAACTCGGGTGTGGATTACGATATGGCCCGTAAAACCCGCACCGATTGAATTTTTTTCCAAAGGTTAATAATATATAAAAGAAAGGGCATATCCTCCGAGTGTTCGAGTGTCGTCTTTCGGTAGCATCGTAGTAGAAATCGTAGCCGTAATTTTTCTTTCTTTCCACCCTCGACAAAACCCCAGGAAAAAAACATAAATAAAAACAGCGGCATGATTTCAACCCTTTCGGAGAATAAAAACGGGTAATAAAGGCCCATTGAGAAACGCTTCCAGTAATGTCTCGAATGAAAATACAGATTTCGGGCCCGCGACACGCGGCATAAACATGACATAAACGATGGATCGGATCCGGGTGCAGAATGGATTTTTTTTTTTTTTAAAAAAAGGCAGACTTTTACGAGGCTCACCATAACTCCCAACTTATGACCCCACTCGGGTTTATTCACGACATAAAAATCCTGACTAAACAAATAAAAGGCGAGTTAATTCCATTAGTTGGCGCGCAGCACGATGCTGAAGATAAATGCCCTTATCCCGGGAGGCCAGCACATATTAATAATGGTAGCCAGCGTGCGATGCATGCTCGCGCACAATTATCGTAGGCTTTTACTTATTAATGGGCTACTTTTGCATTAACAATTTAGCCGCAGCCATTTAGGGCTTACGCGAGCGGCCATCTTGCGCGCTTTTAAAAAATCCGCACCTTTCTCCCCGGGCAGATCCGCGCGAGAGCGGTGGAGTAGCGAGGTTATTTGGCAACCGGGGAAAACACCCAAATTTGGGCGGTCGAGTGGGTTACGCGCTCGCATCTCGGTCCTAAGTTAGCGGGGTTCGCTCCCCGGTGGAGGTCGGTGGGAATTTTTACCGATGGGAGTAATTCTCCTAGTGACGGCGCTTTCGGACGAGAGTTTAAACCGAGGTCCGGTTTTGACTCCTTGACGGACTTGACAGAATGGCAGATGTAACTCAAAATGGAGGAACGATCTCATAATAGCGGATCTATCTCTCAAAATGGCGGATGTATCTCAAAATGGCGGATGCATCTCAAAATGGCGGATCTATCTCAAAATGGCGGATCTATCTCAAAATGGCGGATCTATCTCAAAATGGCCGATCTATATCAAAATGGCGGATGCATCTCAAAATGGCGGATCTATCTCAAAATGGCGGATGCATCTCAAAATGGCGGATTTATCTCAAAATGGCGGATGCATCTCAAAATAGCGGATGCATCTCAAAATGGCGGATGTATCTCAAAATGGCGGATGTATCTCAAAATGGCGGATGCATCTCAAAATGGCGGATGCATCTCAAAATGGCGGATGCATCTCAAAATAGCGGATGCATCTCAAAATGGCGGATGTATCTCAAAATGGCGGATGTATCTCAAAATGGCGGATGCATCTCAAAATGGCAGATCTATCGCAAAATGGTGGATCTATCTCAAATTGGCAGATGCATCTTAAAATGGCGGATTATCGCAAACAACACGCGGTTTAAGAGTGCTCGCTGTGTGTACTCGCGATAGCGTAATCGGCTGAAAACAATACTGGAATGAACGACCATCTGAGAGTAACTCTCGAGAGTTGATTGTGAAATGGACAACCATCTGAGAGTAGCTCAAGAGTTGATCTGAAATGGACAACCATGCATTCGAGAGTAACTCACGAGAGTTGATTCTGAAATGGACAACTGTGAGTAGCTCATGAGAGTTGATCTGAAATGGACAACTGAGAGTAGCTCATGAGAGTTGATCTGAAATGGACAACTGAGAGTAGCTCATGAGAGTTGATCTGAAATGGGCAACCATGCATCCGAGATCGAGTAACTCACGAGAGTTGATCAGAAATGGACAACCATCCGAGAGTAACTCACGAGAGTTGGATCTGAAATGGACAACCATCCGAGAGTAACTCACGAGAGTTGGATCTGAAATGAACAACTATCCGAGAGTAACTCACGAGAGTTGGATCTAAAATGGACAACCATCCGAGAGTAACTCACGAGAGTTGGATCTGAAATGCACAACCATCCGAGAGTAACTCACGTGAGTTGATCTGAAATATACAACCATCTGAGAGTAACTAACAAAAGTTGGATATGAAATGCACATTAACCATCCGAGAGTAACTCACGAGAGTTAATCTCAGATGGCACCTTTATCGGAGTTAAATATTTGATTACTCCAAATATAGCAACAAATAGAGTAGGCTATAACTCTCAGAATCGCTAGCAGCTAGCTCATTATAATTTGTAGCGTTGGCAACTCGCTGTCAGCTTGAAAATACAAATGTTTGTTTGTATCTACGGCTGCGAAACAGTGGGATGCCAATTAAACGAGGAAAATCGATGGCGAGGGGAAAAAACTCGCAGCTTTCGAGGCGAAAATCTGTTTTGTTGTTTGAACGCGCGTTTTCTCGCCGCTGCGAAACGGATGAAACAGCGAATGAAACAACAAATGAAACAATTTCGCAGCGGCTCCAAATATATTCAACACTCAAATTCACACATTTCATTATTATCGTGCACTCGTGTGTGCCACTGTTATTGGTCCGTTTGGGTGCATGCATGACGGTCACCACAGCCCATGGATGGACATGCATGGGTCATGCATGTGTAAATATGGCTATCCATGAGCCATACGTGTACAGACATGGCAATCCGTGGGCCATGCATGTACAAACGTGGCAATCCATGGGCCATGCATGTACAGACATGACAATCCATGGGCCATTCATGTGCAAACATGGCAATCCATGGGCCATGCATGTACAGACATGGCAATCCGTGGGCCATGCATGTACATAATGGGCCAACACGAGCACACATGTGGCTATTAATGGATCATACATGCACAATGGTCATGTCACATGTACATACATGGGCCATACATGTTCATATATGTCAATCCATGAGCAAACATGGCAATCCATGGGCCATGCATGTGCAAACATGGCAATGTATGGACTATGCATGTATAATCGTGGCAATCCATGGGCCATGCATGTACAGACATGGCAATCCGTGGGCCATGCATGCACATAATGGGCCAACACGAGCACACATGTAGCTATCAATGGTCATACATGCACAAAGGTCATGTCACATTTACATACATGGGCCATACATGTTCATATAAGTCAATCCATGAGCAAACATGGCAATTCATGGGCCATGCATGTGCAAACATGGCAATCTATGTGCCATACATGTACATAATGGGCCAACACGAGCACACATGTGGCTATCAAGGGTCATACATGCACAAAGATCATGTCACATGTACATACATGGACCATACATGTCAATCCATGAGCAAACATGGCAATCCATGTGCCATACATGTACATAATGGGCCAACACGAGCACACATGTGGCTATCAATGGATCATACATGCACAAAGGTCATGTCACATGTACATACATGGACCATACATGTTCATACATGTCAATCCATGAGCAATACATGTACAATCATGGAAATCCATGGACCATACATGTACAATCATGGAAATCCATGGACCATATACATGCACTTATACGTCCAGATGTGTCCAATTTCTGATTTAGCCATATACATTTATATAAAATAGCCATACATGTCCATACATGCCCCATATATGATTAAATAGCCCCACAAAAATTAATTCGTTTTTACAACGTTTCAATTGAATCTTCCCCTGTCCAACAATAAACGGATAAAAGCTGGTCTCTGGTTTGTTGGATGGATGAATGGATGGATATGGATGGATGGATATGGGTGTATAGATGGATGGATATGGGTTGATATAGATGGATGGATATGGGTGGATATAGATGGGTGGATATGGATGGATGGATGGATGAATGGATGAATGGATGGATATGGATGGATGGATGGATCGATATGGATGGATATGGGTGGATATAGATGGATGGATGGATGGATGGATGGATAGATATGGGTGTAGATGGATGAATATGGGTGCATAGATGGACGGATATGGGTGGATATAGATGGATGGATGGATGGATAGATATGGGTGTATAGATGGATGGATATGGGTGTATAGATGGTTGGATATGGGTGGATATAGATGGATGGATGGATGGATATGGGTGTATATATGGATGGATATGGGTGGATATGGATGGATGGATGAATGGATGGATGGATATGGATGAATGAATGGATGAATGGATGGATGGATGGATGGATATGGGTGTATAGATGGATGGATATGGATGGATGGATGAATGGATGGATATAGATGGATATGGGTGGATATGGATGGATGGATGAATGGATGGATATGGATGGATATGGGTGGATATGGATGGATGGATGGATATGGGTGTATAGATGGATGGATATGGGTGGATATGGATGGATGGATGGATGGATGGATATGGGTGTATAGATGGATATGGATAGATGTTTATCGTGTAGGAGGAATGCAAATGTCATTGCCAGGTGGCAGATGAGAAAGTCCTCTGAGGAAGATGTCATTATCGATAAACCGCAAGCGCACGAGTGTGCGATACAAGGGGCACATATCACTATCGCTTAAATTGTTAGGGACCAGTGAACAAATTGCGTGGCGTGCTAATCAGGCCCTAAGCTCCAATCCAGAAAACCCTTTAGTTTTTTTTCCAAGACAAGACACAAAAAAAAGAAAGTGTCAAGTTCTACGACCTTATGTCAATTAATTGGCAGTTGGGTGTTAGAGGTTAATTGAAGTGAACCACAGATGGCGCCATAAGCTAAACCTCTACATGCCCTTTTAGTGCATGGTCACATTAGAACAGGAAAAAAATCACTGTCAACCATATGTTTTCATTACATTCTCTTCTTTACAGGGAGTACATACACATGTATGGGAATTGTTTGTCTTGAGCACAAGGGTCCTTTGGATAGGGACGTTGCGATATACTAGTATGGACTTGGGCACTTTGAGGGGTAACTTTGGGCCAGTCATCGTTTTGACCAAGTGGGACTATCATCTATGTACCATCAAAAGGCCAAATATGGCCCTATACAGCCATTTACACTGCGAGTCATAAAAAAGTAAAACCCACTAAAAAAAATCAAGATTTGGTGAAAAATGCTTCGATTTAAATTAAATTTGTCACTCACGTAGAACAATAGTGTAGAAACAAAAATGAATTATAAAATGTGGTGAAAATGTTCCCCGGTTTGCTTTTACGCAAGCCCGGAGTCTTAACGCGCCATTCTTCGATTCGCGAATCGATTATACGCCGCTCGTGTTCGATCCGAGTTTTCTTAATTCGTAGTTTCGAGTCTTCGATATTATTAATCTTCGATTTGTAAACCTTTCCTGGAGAACTCCCCAAATTTTGTGGTCCACCGGATTCGAGTCCGGACTGTTCGGTGGCCAGCGGTTGGATTCGATGAACCGCGGCTTGTCCCGTTGCGGCAGTTCAAATGTTTCTCGAGCACCGTCTTGTTGAAAAATGAAAAATTCCCAGATTTGTCGCGTGTCCGGAAAATGTTTTTTGGTCAAAAGTTCATCCCCGTACACAAATCCAAGATTAATAATATCGAAGACTCGAAACTACGAATTAAGAAAACTCGGATCTAACTCGACCGGCGTATAATCGATACGTCGATCGAAGAACGGCCCGTTAAGACTCCGGGCTTGCGTCAAGCAAACCAGAAAACATTTTCACCACATTTTAAAATTAATTTGTTTTTCTACGCTATTGTTTTATGCAAGTGCCAAATTTTATTTAAATCGAAGCATTTTTCACCAAATCTTGATTTTTTTAGTGGGTTTTACTTTTTTATGACTCGCAGTGTAAATGGTTGGATAGGGCCATATTTGGCCTTTTGATGGTACATAAATGATATTTAGGCCAAATTAGCCCTTGGTGGGACATAATTGGTACTTTTGGGTATATACGGTCGTATATGGCCCGATATATTTCCAAATATGGCAATTGTCTGAACAGGAAAGATGCAACTTCTTTATTGAACTTCATAGCTTCGTTTTTGTAAATTGCAAGACGTTAATAAATTATTTATATCGATTAATTTTTCATTAGTGACCAATCCCTCTTAAGTTTCTCTTGCACAAACAATGCAAATTGAACGTTGCTTCAAATGCTCTAGAGTATAAAATAAATCGCATTAAAAATTGTTCACTCTTGTACAATGGACAAGACAAGACGCGGGCATATTAAAATATGGCAAAATGGGAAGTATTTATACGTCGCTGTTTGATATATAAACTTAAGTAGAAACAATCCAGATCAACTCGGGAATTGTTTCCTCTTTAAGTAGCTTATTTATATGAAAGAAGAAGAAATCACTCAAGATTAAAAGTGAAAAAGATGATGGAAACTTCAAAAGTTGAGGAATTTATGTCAAAAGGGATTTTTGGGTTTCCGTACTTGGAAACATCTTAGTTAAGCCTAGTCCACACCAACGAAAGCACGGAGCAAAGTTTTGAAAAACATGTTGACGATAAAAGTTTGCTTACCAGGTTTTCGTACCAAGGGTTCAGCAAACTTCTAGACTTTTTGGTTTCGATAGCATGCTTTTGAAAACATTTCGCCCAAACCAGTTGTGGGTTAATCCTGTAGAGCAAAAGCAAGGTTTTTGAAAACATTTCGCCCAAACCAGTTGTGGGTTAATCCTGTAGAGCAAAAGCAAGGTTTTTGAAAACATGTTGTCGATAAAAGTTTGCGTACCAAGTTTTCGTACCAATGTTTCAACAAACTTCTAGACTTTTTGCTTTCGAAAGCATGCTTTTGAAAACATTTCACCCAACCAGTTGTGGGTTAATCCTTTAGAGCGAAAGCAAGGTTTTTGAAAACATGTTGTCGATAAAAGTTTGCGTACCAAGTTTTCGTACCAATGTTTCAGCAAACTTCTAGACTTTTTGGTTTCGATAGCATGCTTTTGAAAACATTTCGCCCAAACCAGTTGTGGGTTAATCCTGTAGAGCGAAAGCAAGGTTTTTGAAAACATGTTGTCGATAAAAGTTTGCATACCAAGTTTTCGTCCCAATGGTTCAGCAAACTTCTAGACTTTTTTATGCATTTCGCCCAAACCAGTTGTGGGTTAATCCTGTAGAGCAAAAGCAAGGTTTTTGAAAACATATTGTCGATAAAAGTTTGCTTACTAAGTTTTCGCCCTAATGTAATCGAAATATCAGTAGCATCGCAACATCCCTACAAGTTACGACCACGATCGGTTCTAACCGAACGGTCATTGGGACCGGTCATGGTTATAAGTCAACGTCTATCATTTCTGTCACTTCGACACGCTTAAAAGCCCTTTGAAGCATCAAATTCTTAATGTGGCCATGCTCCGGTACATCACACCGGCATCGTATCGAGAATTCCCCGAATAAGTTAAGATATGTAAAACTGGGGCATCTTCCATTAACCTACAGGGTCAAACTCATTTTGATGAAACCTTGGCTACTTCACCTCTCTTAATATTCATTAAAACGATTTTGTGATGCCGGCCATCGTATTCCGTAATCATCAGCGGCCATCGAAGCCAAACCGACTGATCAACGGAGCGACCAAACGCTGAACCACCGGGCAAAAGGTCGTTCAGCTCCGTATAAAGCCCATTTAAAAAACGAATGAACCAATTAGAAACAAGAGGAAAAGTAAGACACCGGTTAGCTAAAGTGTTCTCGAGGTGGTCATTCGGAGACTTTGCGATCAAGACGGTCTTTTTCGCGAATGCGCGACCGCATCAAATAATCACGCAAGATCCCTTCATGCACGAAGCCCGGTCGCATCCATAGGTCAGTCTGCAATGAAATCCTTTATTCGATCCAGTTTTCAATTGAAAAGCTCAAAGGTCCCCAAAAACCAAAATAGCCGGTGCCCTGGTGGAAAAAGTATACAGCATATTCCAGAATTCACTTCTCACCGCCCTTAACCTCGCAATATCTCGCAACACGTAATATGTAACCGTGTCGGGTAGTAATTTAGTACACTGAATGAATATGAGCAACGAGTAAAAGAGTACTGAGCACAAAGAGTAATTTACTGCAAATGTACCCCATACTCTACTATGAGGTGAACATTTTTAATGTTTATTATTTGCAAATTAATGAATCTAAGGTTGAAAACACCAGTTGAAAAACACTGCCATGTACGATGCATCCGTAATTTATCATTTCGGATGTGTGTTTAGCATTATAATAAATACATGTAATATTCTACCCAAAAAGGCAAATATTTGTTTTTCTTTGTTTTGAATAACATGAAAAATTTACAATTGATAAAATATACAAAACAAATTAGGGAAAATATTAGTAAAATTTATTTTGACAGCGGCCATCCGCAAGCTTTACGCTTCGCTCACACCGTTTTACTGTAATCTTCATCGGCACATTCTGTTCTATCTGTGTGGTCACACGATACATCTCCGGGAATGAGACATATCACGTGAATGCGTAGTTAAAAAAGCTCTGCAGTGCAAATAAGCTTCCCTGCAATGCACACGAGCTTCACCACAGTGCACACGAGCTTCACCGCAGTGCACACGAGCTTCACCGCAGTGCACACGAGCTTCACCGCAGTGCACACGAGCTTCACCGCAGTGCACACGAGC
>JAUJYV010002182.1:0-13504 GCA_033995625.1 Ophyiulus pilosus
GCTTCGAGATACGAGCAAATTGACATACGAGCAAGGTTACGGAACGAATTAAACTCGTATCTCGAGGTATCACTGTAGTCGATTATCTTCAACCCGCCCGCTAAAATATATGAATCTTTACAGCATTGTACTTGCCCTATATGCCGTAAAAGTTTAAACGAAGACTTAGACGGATCGCTGAATAACAGCGCACCAAATAGTACCGAGCAGGAATTTAGCACCGGAAGCGAGCGGTCGTCGTCGTCCTCGTCGTCAGCGCCTCACAGTTCCAACCACTACAATGACATCGACGAGTACGATTGATGATTGCAACACCGATGGACAAAATGGTAGATCCTACTGGGAGAGAAAAAAAAAAAAAAAAAAACACAGACTAGTAGAAGAGCGATTTAAGCTCTTTAAAAAGCATCTTTAAAAAAATTAAAATATATCTCGTGATCTGTATTAACATGTACAGGTGTCGACAATTAAATAAATTAGGAGGGACAAATGTATCTACCTGCAAAAAAAACAAGCTTTTCACACAAAATTAGCTAGTTAGTCAGCTATCTGATCTTGGAGAAGAAAAAAACTGAATTTGGGATGAGGAAGGGTTGGGGGTGGGGGGAAGACTAGCCACTGTCTGCTTTTCATCTCGATTATTTAACTCGCTGTAGTCATTTAAAATCCGATGTACCCTAAAAAGGTCAAAGCTTGGAATGACAATATGCAATCTCCCGCAAGCTAGATTGTTTGAGTGGATCTGTTAGACGGAGGATCTCTGCACAACGAGCAATTGCACAATATTTGACCAATAACCCTTGATTTTGACTATTGTACGACATTTAGTGTCTCCCATTAATTTTGTAATTTAACGCATGGAAATTTCGGAACATCGCCCTCGTAATCGTGGTTCAGATTTGGAAGTGGCTCGAGAAACCTTGCCGTCTACGAATTAAGTTTTGCTTTGAGTTAATCGAGGGATGAAAGTCATTTTTATACGTTTTTATTTCTTTTTTTTTTTTTTTGCAAAGGTGAGGAGGCATGTTTTAGACCAAAAAGGAGCCTTCCATTTGCGGTTGTCTGCAGAAATCATTTCTAACACCTCTTCAAGTTTATCGATTGTAAGATTTCAAAAGAAATTAAATCGTTTGTTTTGAATTTTTATTTATATGGGTAAATAAAATATGTTTACGGCCTCATCGCTGCTGCATCTCTCGACCGCGTTTAACATTTTTTGGTAAAGATTATTTGGACGCGCACTCCTTTCAGCAAGAATTTCTAATCTTACGTCCGTTAGATTTTACCAACTGTGCGGTGGACAACTAATGGAAGGCCCCTTTCCCCGAGTGCTCAACGGAAATAAATTTAAAGCAGTTTAACGGTCGTTGCCCTCTTCGATTCAGTAATATCACTCTCTTAAGTATTCCCTAAATTATTGACGAGATTTCATGCTCAGATTGTGTGGAAAATGATAAAGCTTATTTTCTAGTATTTATTATTTTTTGTTTTGTTGCCTTAAGTGGTCTTTATAAAACAAATCTCAAAGGTTATAAGTGCTGTGCCGAACGGAACAGTGCCCGCTTGTTGTTTTTTTTTGTTTTTTTGCTCGCGCATTGTTTAATTTTAACTGCATTTTTAGGGCGAACACCCCTGTACATGTGTTTAAACGTATTCCCATTACCGGATGGTTTGTTTTCGATACCAATTTTCCAACTATCGTGAGGATGATTTAGTGATGCTTATAACAATTTGTCCTACTTTTAAAGATTTCAGAATAACTACTTTATGCTGGAAAATCGTTGCTCAAACATGGTGTGTTTTTTCGGTTGTTTTCCTGTTTTATTATTTGATTCCTTTCGTGAACATATGTAATCAAAATTTGAATTACTTTGAAATATACCATTTTCTTGTTTATAATCTTGAATTATTCGCCTCAGTGTAGTTGCTTTTGCAATTCTTAATAATTTATTGGGTGAAACGTCTCCAAACAATTTTGCGAGTCCGATGTCTCTGGCGGCACGTTTATTCTTCTTGCAAAAGCATAAGACATTTGGGAACTTGTTCTCGTGGACTTGCAGAGTTCACACCATGCTTATATAAATAAAATGTGAAACTTCTTTAAAAATGTCCGAGAACAAGATCGGTGTTGTGCAATTCAAAGATCTCAGAGATTAAAGATGGACCAAGCGGTCCAAAGATTTAGTGCAACTTGCCCTAACTGTGTCATTACAATCTACGCTGCCAAATTAAAAATTCGGCAGAACCTTGATCTGAATTAATGTGGACTGTCAACATCTGATAACCGAAAACTCAAAATAAGGATGGACGTAGCCATATTGCATTCAATATAGATTATAATCACTTTTGCGCTAAAAATACAGCACTAACAACCAAATGCTGTTTTGCTGCGTACATTTTAAACTTATATTAAAAAATCCTTAAGTTTTAATTAACGAAATCATGGCATGAATACTGCGAGTCATAAAAAAGTAGAACCCATTAAGAAAAATATAAAAAAATCACAACTTGGTGAAAAATGCTTCGATTTAAATGAAATTTGGCACTTACATGGACCAATAGTGTGGGAACAAAAATGAATTATAAAATGTGCTCAAACTGTCAGCACATTTTATAATTCAAGGGGCAGCCCCGGGATCAACTGTCGGTCGATTAGTAAATTTAAACAGCACATGATCACATTAATGCTCGATAACTTACCGTTGTTTCCGATACTGCTCGCATTATCGGGTGCTTCATTTTCAATCGAAAAAAACTTGATGTAGACGTATTCGACGGCTAATCAAAAAAGTGAGCAATTTTCAACACGAGAAGTTCCGAGACATTAAATATTATGCAGAATTCAATGCAATACTTACATCAGAAAGTGGTGGTTTAGTGGTGACGCTATCCGGGGATCCGCAGGCTCGAATCCCGACTGGGTCGGCTACTCTGACCACGGTTTTCACGGTTTTCCACACTTGTTTCCAAGGAAATGCCGGGGTAGTTCCTCTAAAAATCGGCCGCGACCGTGCTCCTTCCTCTCCTTATTCGTTCACTTCCTCTTTCCTTCGACTCGTGCGTATACCGGATATATCCCCGACATTGTTTAAGACCTTCCACGACCGTGGTTATCTTCAGGCTTCTTAAACTTCAAACCAACCAGGACAAAAAGCAAACTTAACCTCGAGAGAAAACGAACATACGTTTTGATCACATTTCTCGTTTATATGAAAAAGAAAAACCAGTTATTACAACACACGTCAATATGTACAAAAAAGCATTCAACGAAAGACATTTTACAAACCCACACACATATAATATACAACGCACTGATAAGTAAATAAAACTTCAGAAAAGTCGGTCGATAAAAAAAGGCTTCAAAACTCGGCTCGTATACGCAACGTGAGTCGAAATGTAAATCTCGGAAGGTTAGGAATATAAATGTCGATCTGGAGTAAATCATTGGAAATACGTGTCTCATCGCCTTCAATTAAACACATTAATTAGAGCCTCAAAGTGGATGGTTGTAGTAAAAAAAAATGGCATATTCAAATATAAGAAAGGATATGGAAATAGTATATACAGGCAGGATCCCCACACAGTCGTCCTTTAAAACTACGTGCGTAGCGTTGTCGTGTAATCTCACTGTCTGCGCAATCTTTCACCAGAAAGCCTACAAACTTGAACAGTTTTAAAAGATTTCGTGAGCTGGCTGCACAAAACTCCGAGAACTTATGTTTATAATCAATGGATAAAACAATTTATCAATCAGCAATAAAAATGTGCCAGCATATTAAGATATGTTTTAAATACAAAAGGCGGAGTTTTGTGGAATCCAAAAATAAATCAATTCACAGGTCGTTTACAAAATGGTTCAAATTAATCATAGCTTTTTAGCAATTTTGAATATCGCCGCACTCAAATTGCTTCGTTATATCCAGATTTCATCTCACAATTTTGTGAAAATGGGGAAGTCTAGGGAATCTGTTTACGCAATCCTGTCAACGGCCCAAATTCCCAAACAATAATTTTGACAATATCCTGCACGGTGTATTAAATTTTATGCTGATAAATAAGTTTTCGCATATTAAATAAACAAAAAACAAGTGGCGTAACCTAAAAGGTGTCTGGTGAAATTATAATTTGGGACAGCAGTATAGTTTGGGACCTAACATAACACAAGGATTCTGGTGAAATTAATATTTGGGAGTGCCGTTGACAGAATTGCCCCCTTTTTAAAATTATTACTTAACAAATCTACTTTTTAAATTGTACATTCGCTCTTAATTAGAAAATCTTAAATTATCAATTTTTTAAACTTGCGTAATTCACGATTGAAATGTTTGAATGTTGGAATCTGGCGTTGTGCATTTTTAGACAAAACAAAATTATTGAAATTACAAAAAGTTGATTAAGTTAATAAATTAAAATTGCAGCTTTGTGTATATCATTATTTGTCCGTTAAATACGTACGCTCCGATAAAAATCTGTTTAATTGTTAAGGACTAAATTCCAACCATTTTGAACAAACCCCGAAAGCTTAACGAGAGAAATCGTAATATTACATCACGACACGCAACTATTTAGTTATTAAGAATAAATAAGTATTACTATTTAATTCTCGGGCAATACTTAAGATCGAAGATAGACGTAATATTTTGGCAAGGCCATGTTTGCACATTTGCAATATTATTATTACGTCCACTTAACTTATCTATTCGGGGCTCGAACTCGGGCGAGAAAGGCTACGTGGGGTTGTAGGACCTTACTTCGGGCAACGGGAATCTTCTCCGAGACAGGCTTAATATAGATGGCGCTACTTTTAAGGGCGGTTCCCGAAGAAGCGAGGATTAAGATTCTAGCTCTGATCAGTTCGGCCCGACACTGTGTCATCGAAAGAAATCTTCTAAGCATCTATAAAACTAAAAAAATATTTCGATATACAGTATGTAGGGTATATATTCATTTAAGTATATACTATATTGAATTGTGTCCATTTAGATTTGACATTTAGAGTATGAGCATGCTAGTTTCACTTCCACTTTGTCTAATAGTGGACCGGAGCAACTTGCCTACGGTTATAATAACTATTCGGTGCTATAATAAGCAAAAAGAATACGTTAAATAAATGAGCTCGTACAATGTGAGTACCGGCAGGATTTGCCCAAAAACAGCTACTTATTGCAAAAATTGTAAACTTTAAGGAGGAAAAACTTATATTTGAAGCGGCGTGTTTAGTATAGTAATAGCGCGAGTATTGCAAACAGTTAAGTTGTCAATGCTCAAACACGTGTGTGTCCTAATGGGGAGTAATAGAGAGGGGTAGAAGTACGGTAAGTTCATTTTATGGGCCGTTTGGTAAAAATAAGTAGTTCAGGGAAAAGTGAATTTTGTATCGTAAAAAAAATGTTCTTGTGCAGACCGTGTTGAAATCTTAAAAAGAAGGATCTCTGAATACAAATTTTGAAATTTATGAGGAATTTTGAGGCTCTAAGTGAAACAAAAGCGGTTAAATGATTTAAATTAATATGGGGCCATTCAAAAAGGACGTCCTCAAGAGGGGGTAGGGGGTCTGCTTGCATGTGGACACCGTGTGGACAGAGGGGAGGGAGGGGAAGCCAATTTGGACGTCCACTAATGATGGTATGTTTCAGTTTTTGGATTTTATGTCTGAGTTTTAAAGATATCAGTGAAACGGGAAAGGGACACCGGAAGAAATGTGTTCCCCGGTCCCGAATGTACTTTAATTTTTAAAACCTCGGGAAAGTCGGGTATTATGCCTAAATTTGTGTCAAACATCAATTTTATGTTGGAATTTCCCTTCGAGGTCAGGAAATTTTCGTTAATCAGAAAAATCTGGAAAAATGTCATGGAATCGGCAGCGAGACGGGTGCTTGGAAATTTATAGGATGGTACGTTCCAACAAATTTTCTGGACGCCCTACTTTAAAAAAAAAATTAAGGACGTCTAAGAGGGGGGTAGGAGGGGGGGTCTGGTCAACTTCTCTAATTGTTTAGGCAGGTAAGGATGTCCCTGTAATACTTTCTTTGAAACCAATGCTGAGGCTAAATTGCCAATCGCTCCCTTAATAAGTGCATGTTATGTAAATTAAATATCGTGAAAGGCACAAACAAAACATATATTGCTAATTAATGAATTCTAAACTTGAAATTGCAGAATTTTTTTTAAATGAATGTATCATGGCTCATAATATTTTCCTGATCGAATCAAATTAATTATTGCTTCTCTGTGCTAGTGTTGAGACACTAGGCTTTTTCACGTCTTCGGTGAAACCCAAGATGTTGATCTCGCAACATCGGATAACACTTCCTTCGTAAAATATTCAAGGCCTTTCAATTATTACTGAAAATCCATCCATTCATTAGAACGGATATTTCCATCATTTCCAGTCAACAGCGATTAAATTCAAACCTGGGCAGAATCTGACGACAGATTTCGGTTTGGTTGGTCGCCACGTCGGTGTCCAGATGACTTAAATAAGCTCTCGCGTCGCTCCGTTGCATTTTCATCTCGAAAGATTTGAGCTGGAGTTTCCGGATCCGTGACTCGCCCCTCCTAGATCGTCGGTATGCCGATCCTCGTCGTACAGAGCCGTACGGTATAACGGTGTGTTTTGCAGTATTATGTCCACCGTGTCCTTTCTGCCGAGGGCCTGCAGCTTGCCTAGCAAGATGCCCACCGTGCTCGACGGCAACCGACCCCACTCCAGGAGGATGCGATCCGTGCAGCTGGGAAGAACGGCTGGATCGGAACCGGGATCGAGAGTGGGCAGTTTATCGGTCATGCCGAGCAGTACCGTGAGCAAGCACCAGTCTCGCCCCATCGGGTCGGGCGGATCCAAAAGCCGGCAAAGCTGTTGTCTGATGTGCACGCCGAGGGAGGTAACGTGCAGATCCCTGCCGAAGGTGGTGTCGCAGAGCACGTCTTTGGATCCAAAACAAAGCAGCTCTGAGAGAGTTTCCTCCACGTTATTGTTGTTGTTGACAACAGTGTTCTTCCCCGACAGCTGTGCCTCCATCAGCAGTTTTGGCTCGTACGTGGAAGTCTCGCCGCTAGCATGCTTTTTGAGCTGTTGAGCGCTGAGGACGTGCTTTTCGATGACGAGGCCTGGACACATCTCGAGCACGACCTGGTCGACGACACTTAACAAGTCCTCCAGAAAATAAAAGCAGGCAGAACGCATGCTGCTGGGACCCCGCACTTTGATTTCGATCACTTCTCCGTATTCTTCTAATGTTAGCAAACCTTCCAAATTGCCGCTGCAAAATTTGGATCCCGAAAGCCACTGGTAGAGGTCGTTATCCGGATCGTGATGTTCTTGGGCAGTACGACGCAGCTGGACCTGAAATGATGTAAAGTCTCACTTTTAGTGAAAAAATAATGTGTACGATACACTTTGGAGCTGGCCTCGGGTTCCAGAAAATTGGACCACTGTCTCGATGAGGCCGTAATTTTTAAGGAGGAACTCTCTCTGCCACGTATACTCATAAAAATGTGTGCCTTGCCTGCAAACGAAGAAATAAGCTATCTAGCAGATCACACGTTCCACTAGGTGATTGTATTCTGACCCCTCCGTAAACGGCGTCGAGATAGCTGTCATGCTTCTTGTCCCACAAACCCGGCAGCGTTTCCACAAAGTTGAAACACGGAAACTCGTATTCGATATCACCGTCGTTGTCACACTGCGTGCATAGATTCAGCGACTCCAAGACCTAGAAGAAATCGAAAACGGAATGAGTCGATGCTGGCCTCATCCAAATTTAAATCAAAAATTAAACCGCGATTAAACGATCGTCTCACCTGCAGCAAATCCAGCGCATCCATATCGGGAAACAGGAGTTGGAAATCGTCCACCGTATAACAGCCAGTCACCCGCACCTGTTCCAAGTGCTCGTAGGAAAGCAGGTGACCAATTGTCGCGTTGCACAGCCATCGGGGATTGAGAACTACCATGTCTTGAGATTCGGACTTCAAGTAGAGAACCTTTTCAGAGTAACACGAGCACGTTTGTGATATTTCGTTTTGCGAACTAGCTAAGGCAGCCACAAATGCAAGTCGAAACGGTCATTTACCTCCCCCATCAGTTGCAGCTGCTGGATGAGTTCCTTCATGTGATCCTCAGAAGCCAAAGGATTGATCTGACCGTGGACCATTTCAACAAACTGATGCCAAGAGAGCACCGGGAAGGACTGGGAAGACCTGCACCATGCTGGAAGGTGCGATATCATCGATTCTAAAAATCCGGTGGATTTTGGCAAAGACTGAAAAGCCAAATTTAAAAATTTAATGTTTTGAATAAAAACTGAATAAAATATACAGATCAAAGAGAACTAGCGAGCTCGGTTAACCTGCACAAGTTTGGCTTTCGTTTCCACCAGGTAGTTTTTGAAAGCTTTCATGGAAGGGTTGTTAGGCCCGAGGGCGTTGACTATGAAGACACGGTCATGAATGTCGAAAATGTGCTGAAAGCGGTGGATCACTTCGTACAAAAGGCATTCCGCTTGATTGTGGATGAATTCTCCAGTTCCGTTCTTGGAACAATGAACCACGTCGGCGTGCGTGGCGATCAAGACTACTTTTGCCGGAAAGCCACTTTTCCCGCAGTAACCTGCAAAGCATCAAACTTCTCGTTAGCCCTTTGGGTGCGAGGGCCCGACAAAAGTCGCGACGCACGAATAAAACGATCTTACCCAAAGGTTCTTGGGACGGTATCCTGACTTGAAGAAAGTTCAACCAAAATATGACTTGCTGTAGTTGAACGTCGTAGGAATCGTTTAAATTGAAGAAAATTCCGTGGATGCAATTTGTATTGCCGATGAAGTGATCATACACAATAAAATAAGGCTTTTGACCAGAAAATTCCCAAACACTAACATCGCCGACACCTATTTGAACGATTACAGAAAAAAACATTTTTTGGCATTTCAAAATTTCTGTTTTGATCCTTTGCAAAAAAATATATATCTGCAGTCGAACCCGCTTAATTACACAGACCAGATAATTGCAAACACCGGATAAATGCACATTTTCGGCTTGTCGGGGCGATGCGCAATTAAGCGGGATCGACTAATACAGGAACTAGTCAACAAAATGTGGGAATCGTGGTCTTACCAGTGATAGATATTTGTTGCACATCAATGCCTTTTGTATAATTATCGCTGGAAGAATCAAAGGATAAACGCGATCGAGACGTGGAGACGTTCTGACTGCTCAACTCGATTGTAGATTTACTATTAGGAGATACTGTAAGGTTTAAAAAGAGATTAGATTCAAGCAAACAATTATTGTGCATTCATCGATAGACGCAAAAGTGGCCAAGTATATTCACCAGAGCGCACTCTATTTCCCTTTAAGCTCAACGACGAGCCTGACGAAGAGCGAGATCGCCTGAAGAGACTACTAAAGTAACCGCATTTCAGCGAGTCGACAAAGGCAGTTTTTCCAACACCACTGTGTCCGAAGAACTTTAACTTTATGCGGCTAATGGGCTGACTGCCAGGAATCAATTGTGTGATGTACTCCTCCCTCATTTGGTCCTAAATGCGTAATTAGAATTATTTTATCCTTTAAGTTAGCGAGAATTCGGCATTTGTCTGTTAATTTGTACAAAGCTAGCAAACACACTGAACAGTATCAAAGTTAATTACTCGAGGTTAATCGCTTCAATAAAAAGCTATAATCCAACAGATCAAAGTATAATTAATTCAGATTGAAAGTAATAATCTTAAAACTTTGATTTCGGTACTTTGCAAACCAACAGACAAATCCAATGACAAAAATTAATGTAAAAAAATAATAATTACGTTGTGCAATTTGTTCAAAAGATCCCCAATATCGCTGTAGCCTTGTGCCAAGGCCGTAATCTCGGCTACAATGCCGTCCTAAAATTGAAATTTTTTACAAAATTAAAAACGCTCGAATCAATGTTGAGTTAACAACACGATTTTACGTAACTGTCGCATTATTTGAAACTTTATTTCTTAACTATAAAATTAACAAAAAGCCTAAAGGTAAGTAAGCAGCAAAGAAAACGCACGAAACGAAACACACAATACACAAATTTCCAACATGTTTGGCCGAAAAGTGTTTTTGCAGCACACTTTCCGAGGCACACCATCTACAAAATCGCAAAGTACTAGCCGAAAAATTCACACCACTCGCCAAAAGTTTGGTGAAACTGCTGGACGCAAACTTTTGTACAAAACATGTTTTTGGTATTTCGTGTTTTCTCGATGTTTCCTCCGATGGGCTTAAGGAACACGTGTTAAAAGTAAAATAAAAAAATATGTTCACCTTATTTTTCTGATCGACGTTACATCCGGCCAAGCAAAGACATCGGACAATTTCGGTGTGTCCGTGCTTCGCCGCGAGATGCAAAGGGTAAAAACCGCCTTTGTTGGGCACGTCGACTTTGCATCCGAAAGCGCACAGCGTTTGAGCCAAAGTCAAAATTCCTTCACGAGCCACCAGATGCATAGGAGTTTCGGAATGCTAATTAAATAAACGAGCGCAGATTTCCGAATGAACGAGATTAATATTAGCTTATTTGCAGGATAACGAGTTTTTTTATCGGTAATTTACGGCAGCTTTTTTGAGTTAGGTGAGCATATCAAAAATCAATATTTACGCAATCGGGAATGTCAACATTGCAGCCAGCGTGTAATAACAGCAAAGCCACTTGTGTGTGATGTCTCTTAATAGCCAAATGAAGTGCCGTGCATCCTCTCTGAAATAACCAGTAAATGAACTTTAAGTTTTATTATCTGCGGCGATTACAGCGGTTGATCCACTCAAAGTTTACCGCGATTACAGCGCACATTAAATGAGCTGAATTCTCACCTTGTCAACCAAATCCAGATTTGTTCCCGCGTCTAAAAGACATCTCACGCTATCGATGTGGCCTCTACCCGCAGCACAGTGCAAAGGTGTTTCTTCCTCCTAAAATGACATTAATGCAGATCGTGCTTTACGAGATCATCGAGTGGCATAATTCATTTTTCGCAAAACAATAGTAATTTTAATGGATCGAATGTATATCATTAAAAAAATTAAATAACACAAAAATCAGAAGGTACAACTGTGCCAACTTAGAAAATAATTTGGATTGTTTATAAACTCCAAAATCGAGATTGTCTTGTATTTATGTGAATTTGTGTACAGTCGAACCCGCTTAATTGCACAGACCGGATAATTGCACATATTCTCCGTGCCCAGAACTTTTGCCCTATGTTTTGTACATGACGTGAACCCGGATAATTGCACACACTGGATGAATGCACGTATTTTACAAGCTCTATGTGCAATATGTATGAAATTGTGACCGGATAATTGCATAAACCGGTTAATTGCACATTTTCGGCTTGCCAGGTCACTGTGCAATTAAGCGGATTCGACCGTATTTATTTATCTATTGGATAATTGCATAAACCGGTTAAATGCTCATTTTTGGCTTGCCAGGTCACTGCAATTAAGCGGACTCGACTGTATTTATTTATCTATTGTATAATTGCATAAACCGGTTAATTGCACATTTTCAGCTTGCCAGGTCACTGTGCAATTAAGCGGGTTCGACTGCATTTATTATCTATTGGATAACTGCATAAACCGGTTAATTGCACATTTTCGGCTTGCCAGGTCACTGTGCAATTAAGCGGATTCGACCGTATTTAACTATTGGATAATTGCATAAACCGGTTAATTGCACATTTTCCGCTTGCCAGGTCACTGTGCAATTAAGCGGATTCGACTGTATTTATTATCTATTGGATAATTGCATAAACCGGTTAATTGCTCATTTTCGGCTTGCCGGGTCACTGTGCAATTAAGCGGGTTCGACTGTATTTATTTATCTATTGGATAATTGCATAAACCGGTTAATTGCACATCGACTGTATTTATTTATCTACTCAATACCGATATCTCAGTCTTAACTGCCGTATAACGTATAACCACATAAACAATTGTGGAATTATTTTGTACACATATTTTTACGAAAGGAACCACAAAATATTCAACTGAAGGAAACAAACCTTATCACGAATATTCAATTTGGCCCCAGCTGTACACAAAGTATGCACAATATGAGGAAAACCATGCCAAACAGCAATATGCAATGCCGTTTCACCATGCTAACAGAAATAAAACATAAAATATATAAAAAAAACATATTGAAAAGAGAAAAAAAAAAAACATTCGAAGCAAGCACACACAAGCGTATTCGAAACGAGTAATGTAGTACGCCATCAAGTTTTGCACTGACCTGGTCCTGAAGATTAATGTCCAGTCCAGACATACAAAAATACTGGACCACGCTGGTATGACCATAGCGTGCCGCCACATGCAAGTAACTTTCCCCTAACTGCAATGTACCACAAATATTTAATAACATTTGAACATAATGCATTAGTCTGACAAAACCGGTACGAATCTTACTTTGTTTTGATCGGCGTTAGCTAAGCCTTCTTCCTTCAAATATTTGATAACGTTGGTGTGGCCCTGCCTCGCTGCCCAGTACATCGGACTATCGCCATGCTGAACAATTTGCAACAAAAAACATCAGAATTAACATATTGCGTGTCAATGATCCCAGTAAAAAAAAAAACACACCATTACTAAGGCAGTCCTTGTCAATTTACTCACATTATCTGCTTTTTCCAAATCTGCCCCTTTGGATTGCAAGAATTTCAAAATGTCCAACTGTCCTAACCCAGATGCGACATGGGCAGACGTTTCTCCGTGCTGAAATTGTTAATAAGGTTAACATGTTTCTAGATATTCAGGGTGGAAGAAAAGTCTGTATCTCATCGATTTTGCTTGAAAATAATGTCCGATATCAACATTCTGCTAATGGGAGTGAATAGTAATGTGCCCAGGCGCTATCCAATGGTGATGTCCAACGTGATCTTCAGAGTCAAACTTCAAGGTAATTTACTTTCTAACCCTCAAACGGTTAACGATAGAACAAAAGGTCCAATTTGAAAGTTGTAGGGCATGGACAAATTAGTCATAATGCATCGTAAAACGTCCGATAACAATAACTGTGTTAGAGGATACTTCACTTACAAAACCCCTGAATGTTGCTCACCAGCAATGCTTCCTTGTATTGCAAGTTGCTTTCAATAAGGGGCAATGTTATTTTGCAATACAAGTAAGCATTGCTGGTGAGCAACATTCAGGGGCATGTTGACATTTTGTAAGTGAAATATTGCTTTCTAACCCTTAAACGGTTAACGATAGAATAAAAGGTCCAATTGGAAAGTAGTAGGGCATGGCCAAATTAGTCTTAATGCGTTGTAAAACGTCCGATAACAATAACTGTGTGAGAGGACATTTCACTTAGAAACTGTCAACATCCCCCTGATTGTTGCTCACCAGCAATGCTTACGTGTATTGCAAAAAAACATTGCCCCTTATTGAAAGCAACGTGCAATACAAGTAAGCATTGCTGGTGAGCAACATTCAGGGGCATGTTGACATTTTCTAAGTGAAATATCCTCTTACA
>JAUJYV010002183.1:0-13503 GCA_033995625.1 Ophyiulus pilosus
CGCTATGCATCAATTAATGCTCACAAAAACAAGGTAAGCATACGTTTGATTGAATTTACATATCAGTGCAATAGTTACTTAAAAAGTTATCACATAAAAATACTGGTGTTATCATAATTAATACAAATACCAATGTATGTTATACGTCAGGATTGTTTGTTTAACATTTTTTAGTCATAGGCTGGCTATAAGTTTTCACAAAAATTGACCAGTGGGTCAACACCTTCCTCCTGCCCACATCCAAACTATTCTCCAAAACCAAGAAAATTTTGTTCTTAATTTCAAAGTTATCTACAGCAGTTTTTCATAATTTTGTACATATTTTGGTGTGGGGGCGATGGGCCATCTCGAAAGGTTATATCCTTTATATCTGGGATAGGGTTGTCCAACCCTATTCTACATGATATTCTCTCCAATGTGCACCCGTTTTGTGTAATTTTTATATTTCAAACCTTACTAATTATTATATGCAACGGTATCTCATCCAGGATCAATATTCTTTCAGGAAATGGGCCGGCACGATGATCTGTGGTCACTGTTTTACATGCTAGTCGAATTCGTCAATGGTCAACTTCCCTGGCGAAAAATTAAGGAGAAAGAACAAGTTGGCTTGATGAAAGAAAAGTATGATCACCGCCTGCTTTTGAAGCATCTGCCATCGGACTTTCGCCAGTTCTTAGACCATGTTTCCCAGTTGGAATATGTGGATCGTCCAGATTATAATATGCTGGCTGGCATCTTCGAGAGATGCATGAAGAGACGCGGTGTCAAGGAAACTGATTCTTACGATTGGGAGAAACCTTACAATGACAATTCTGTAACGACGACTACTACCACCTCAACAACAGTCATTTCGAGGCCTCTTGGCCCATCTGGGTCTGTACCTTTAAATACATTTCATTTTACAGTACCTATAAATATATTTGAATTAGCATGCACATCACGTTTTCGTAATTGTTGTTTGTCAGCAATGTTAATAAGTAATTTTATTACATTTGAAACTGCTTGTATGGAAGAACAGTGGTACATTGCTACAATGCGGGTTTGGCGCCATTTTACTGAGTAGTCATAGGTTGAACCGCGTTATTTTCTGTACGAGTGAATTGCCATTCCCCCACCATCATATCCGAATCCGTGGTATAAGAACCGCAATGTAACGTGGGTCTACTGTACCTTATCATGGGTGGATGGTAGTTGTGGCATTGATTAACGTGGAAATAAATGTGTGCCATGCATGAATCGGCTATATGAATTGAAACAATTAGTTTATCAAGGCTTTGAAAGCAGAGTGAAGCTCGATTAGGCGTTTAGCTCACAGAAATCAAATTGATTTATGCAGTTGATGTGCCATCACCAAACGCCTATTGCGCATGCACTACGCAGTTAAACAAGTGAAATGCTTCCCGTTGGATGTTATGCAGAGATGCACCCTAAATCGTTCCCAAGCTTTTGCAAACCTCATACACATGTTCTACTTACTTTTTGCAACGCCCTCATATTTTTATCTGTTTATTTTAAGGAGATTTTTTCCAATTAAACACAATTTTTTTTGAATTTTTAAATTCATGTTCTTAAATGGTCGATGAAAATTGCAAAGTGTGTGTATTTTAAGAAAAATTTTTGCTAGTTAAACACATTTTTTTATTTTTTATTTTTTTGATTATTCTCTCTTTTTTTTTAATTTATTTTTTAATTTTTTTAAATTGTCGATGGAAAATTTGAAAAAAAGAACACATGAAATTGTGACAAACTAAATTAGCATTTTTTTAGTACAATTTTTTTAAATGGTGTAGTACTTACTTCCTTGTATGTGCATGTGGAAGATAAGTTAAAATAAGGCAAATGCTATGTGTAAATTGCTAATGACTAATAACAAAGAGTACAGAAAAATTTGATCCAGGTTAGCTAGATTTTCCACATTGATTCAAGCAATTAATGCCATTGATTTTTGTTGTTCTTTTCCTAGGGCACCACCAAGCTCTAACATTATTGACAACATGTATGACGATGTCATCGTGCCAAGCTATCAGGATAACCTAGAAAATTATGAACCAGATGGTCCCGAAGGTGGTCGCAAGGAATATGAGCGTGAATTACGCCGCCGTCATCGTCGCGACGCCTTCATCCAGGATGTGGGCAACAACCACACTGGAACAGACGCCAAGGGCAATAAAATTATCGAGATTGACAATAACTGCAATGCTAATGTCATCCATTACAAGACTTCTGGAGACAAAGACGCTTTGTTGTGTGTTGAACTGAAGGGATCGACTCCAGGCTGCGGTGGGCACCACAACATAGGCGGAGATGGAATGGAGCATGGAAAAAGACACGGACGAAAAGATGTTTGTGAAAAAGATACTGAAGATCACAAGGATGATGACGATGAGGAGGAATACGAGGAAGATGAGGAAAAGATGGGAAAAGATGGCACCACAGATAACCACGCACGTACAGGTTCTACAGATGTCCACTTGCGTGCCAACAGCGGTGGTGGACGGTCCAATCGCCGACCTCGCTCCAAATTGCGGGTCAGCCGTTCCATGGAAGTTGAAGGTGGTGAGAGCAACGTGGAGTTGCCTAGTCCGAGGGTGAGGGAAATGACAGAGGAAGGCAGCTACTGTTCGTTTGAGGGTGGCAAGCAGCAGCAAGGGGATAGCGGGGGTCGTCCCACCTCATGCGGCACCCCACCAGTGGATGGCAAATATGAGAAGGATCAAAGTATTGGAGGTGGCCAAGGAGGTGGTGGCAATTCTGCAGGACGCAAAGATCACAAGCACAGGCGTTTCCACCCCACCAGCAGGACCAAATACCATAGGGATGTGTCGGTCACTCAGTTTGCGGTGGCAGAAGATGACGCCGTATCTGCGCTCCAGCAAATCACCAAAGGCGGTGGCGCCATCACGTTAGTGTCACAGTGGAAGTCGCAATTTGATGACAGCGAGGAGACTGACCACGAGATGGAGAATGCTCAGTTGCAATCACCAGAACACAAGCTGGGCAAGCAACTGTCTCCCAATGACCAGCAAGGTGGACACCCATTGGGTTCGATTGCGTCTGGAGAAAAACCAGATTCTGAGAAAGACAGTTCGAGTAAAGGTCCACGCTCTGCGACTGGTCAGGCTAATCACGTTGTCGTTGCTGTAGTAACACAGACTACAGGTAAGCTTTTTTGTTCCCTACCTCTGAAAATGTTAAGCACTGAGCCTTACAGTCTATTCAAAAATATTTACGTAACTATTCATTCATATACACAAAGTTCAAACTACGAATTTAAAAACCAATAAGTATTGTGTAGAAGTACTTGTGGGTTACTGTGTGATAATAAATCCTATTCACTTTGACATACTCAGTCAACATAAGACGGTTATTGGCGTGTAATAAATTCCTGTAGTAAAGTTTTAAGTTGTTCATATGACGTCATACACTGAGGCTTGGGGAGGTTAACTTGCTAAGTAATATTTAATTTGTTGAACAACGGAGTTGAGTGTTGCACATTAGCTACATGCAGTACAAGATGTATTCTCGAGTCTTAAAATGTGAAAAATTATTTAAAATGTGTAGCCATGCAGTTACTCATCTGATCCTCCTCTAAAAACCATTCCCCTGAAACTCACATGTATTCACTAGATATTTTAGGAAATGTTCAGTTTTCTTCCAATTAATAACGTTTTTATTGTAGCTGAAAATTTCAATTCATAGGCATAATAGTTCGTTTTTGGTACTAAATAAATCTTATATGCAGTATAATCTGGTGGGATGATATCTTGTGCTTATGGTGGGTTAATATATTTAATGATGTGTTATTTGCCTTAAACATAATAAATGCTATTGATTGTCTGATTTGCAGGAAGTACTACTACTACTACTACTGACAAACGCCGTGAGTCACGTGAAATCAAGCGCGACCTGTTGCTGAAGATATCTGAGGAGTCCAAGCAAGATGTTGGGAACAATGGTGCTAGTAATGCTTCACCTAAAGTTCCCAGCCTTTCTAACGGTCACATGAATGGACACTTAAGCCCTAACCACTCTCCTCCACCTCCCGCACTCCCTCCTTCTCCTATGTCCATGCCCCAGCGAGAATCTCCCACTCAACCTCAGCAGCTTGTAAATGGTGTTAACAAGCAGCTTGACTATTTGAACATAGACTCGGATGCTGACGCCATATCAGCTGGCATCCCTAAAGTATGGAGCATGCCTCAACTTTCCAACCACATTCGACCAGATCTTCAGCCCCCACGCTTACAGCAAGCCAGCTTTGATGAAATTGTTTACGAGGTGGACATGACCAGAAATGTGGCAGTCAAACAGTCTCCACCACCATCGGACAACTCTGACGGTGTCCGACCACCACTGGAGCGCTTAAATTCGCAAGAAAGACGTCAGTCGCTACCATCCATTTCCAGGTTATTTTCTGCTGAGGCTGACACTCCTTCGCTCCAAGATGCCAATGGGTCCCAACCTTCTACTGGACCACCTCAGCCTGTGGCTCTCGAATTTAAGCTCGAAATGAGGTTTGATACCCGTGGAGGATTAACAGTTACTAGAGCTGACCAAGGAGCAGATGCAGAGTTGCAACAGGTACTTACACCTGCACCAAAGGGTCCAAATTCTAGCTCACAATGCCCTCCTTCCTCAAATGGAGAAGTTGTTGCCAGCAAGATATCGTGTCCTGCCACTTCCGATGAGATTTCTGTGTACTATGATGCACCTTTAGCGAGGGAAGACCACATGGGCCGAAGGACGGAACCTCTGGAGCGTATTAGTGATGAAGGCGAATTCGAACTAGAATCCAAAGACGAATTTGACACTCCTCCGAAGGGAGAAGAAAGCCTGGCAATCATAAAAGAACTTGCCGGATATGGCGCTAAAACATCTGTCATAAGCTTGTCTGATCTCTCTGCTGCATTTCTGAAATCCAGCATGCTGAGATCGAGGGGAAGTACGCCAGTGGGCAGTCGACAGGCTACGCCCCCACCCGTTGCTGGCAGCCAGACTACCAAAAATCTGGAAGGTGCATCTCATCAAGTCAGTAAAATCGCCACTGTGAGGCTAACACAGGAAATGCCACGGATGTCAGCTAGTGAGCCAAGGCCTACAGCAAAGCCAAAAAACGATGCCAAATCTGATTCAAGCAAACGAGTAGCTCCTGAAGGACAAGTCATGCCACTGGTGTCTCCTTCAGGGGAAAATCCAACAGCCAAAAATGTGGCTGTTAGTAATTCAAAAGCTGCTCAGAAGCCTATCCCAGCCAACGGCTATCCAAAGCCAGAGCTTAAAGCAGCTGGGAATGTAAATTCCAATGTCAGACTCGCTGTTTCGCCCACTCAAATTCCTGTTGTGTCCAGCCGTAGCTTAAGAGCTGCGCTCGGTACTAGTCCAGAGCCCAACGAACCCCATTCTCAAAACTCGCCAGCCCATGATGGAAACTTTCTTCCTCCTCCACCCCCTGAATTCGCAGCAATCAACCCAAAGGATGCTCAGCCCAAAATTCCACAGAAATCGCCCAGTATTCTGAGAAAAACTTCCAAAGCCGATCTCTCAGCAAAAGCTTCTGACAACGAACAGCAGCTGCCTGTTCGTCCCCCGACAAGGCGGGAAAAGTCGACCTCGACGTCTGCAGATACAGATAAAAACAAGGACGATAATCGAAGCTTCAAAAATTATTTGCTATCCACCTCTTCCTCCAGGAAAGAGCAGGTTGTGGATACCAATGGCGTTCCTTTGGCAAGCCCTCGCAGGCTCAAGCGCAAGAGTTATTTGAAGTATGACGAGGTGATTGCCCCAAACAAGGAGGAAAAATCTGGCAAGGGAGTTGTGGGCCATGCACAGGCCATAAGAAGAAGTGTAACAGCACCTCTGGCCCTGGATGAAAAGCGCGAGGAGAAGGAGAGGGCGGAGAGGCCACTGTCGGCGGAATATCACCTGAATTACCACCGTAGTTCTAGCACCGAGGACGGTGGCAGTGGTACCAGCAGCGCGGGCTACACTCCTGGCATCAGACGCCGAAGGCAGGGAATTGAAAAGTATGTGAGTGAGGAAGCCGACTCAAAACTACGTTTCAGAAGGCGTCGGTCAAGCGGCGGTTCAGGCCGAGCGCTGTTGTTTTACAGCGCCGAAGAGGCTAAAGCGCGCGGTCTACCACGGGGAAGACATCCTACTCCGGGCCCTGGGGCCAATGAGGAATCTGGCAGCAGTGACACTAAGGATTCGTCCGACTCTCCTCGCAGCTTGGATCCGCAGCTTTTGCGCGGCTTGGGTCATTTACGGAGCAGCAGTGGCACTGTTGTCGGTACCAGGACAGGTCCCGAAGAAAATGCCGGTGGTAGTCAAGCCGATTCTGAGGGCTCCTCTCCAGCTCACTTGCCACGACCTCCTGCTGGAGAACCTCCCTCGCATGGATGCATTGCAGCTAGGTGAGAAAAGCACGTTTTTTTTTGTTTGTTCGTTTTTGATAATTTTTGTTTTCTGAATTTATGGTCGTTTTGACTTCCTCATCTCTCATATTCACCTATTCCATTAAGTCAAGGTATTTAAGCTGTTTAATAAAATCAATAACACGATTTTCTGCAAAAAAACGTGCAATAAATTAGTACCGTAGATTTAAAGAACCTTAGACAAAAACTTGTTCAGTTGTTTTATTAGTTTTATATTAGTTGCATACTATATTAGTTCATAGATATAGTTTTCGTCAATTTTTTAAATGTCAGGTAGACGTCCTGTAAAATATAAAGATGGAGTCGATTGTCGTCAAATCGTATTCAACTTCCTAACTGGGAGAATTGATTGAGATGCTTACTTTTCGTTTGCATACGCTAAATTTACCCTGCGACTTGTGAAATCCACGTTATTGTGTTATAGCGAAAAATATTAGTTTCTTCGACTATCGAGCAGTTGAATTCAAAAAATCTGACTTACTGTGAATAAGTAGTTGATTATGCAAGTTAGGCCCAAGAAAATTATTTTATTCACGTTTCGTTTTTGGTATATGTGCAGCGTAGCAGGTGCATCTGTTCAACAGCAACATCCAACAGGTCATCTGCATTGGCAAGGAATATTTTCTGAAAAAATGGTACTGCTTTGTCAGACTTGTTTATCCTACTAACTCGCATGATTTAAAGCAACAAAACAGTAGTTGTTAGTGCACGTTAGGTGCGCAGATATGATTTTATACCAGTCGTAGTTGCTGGGGTAACACAGTATAGTTCCAGTTGCACCGTTGACGCTTCTTCACCTTATTATGCACAATGCAGAATCGTGTTTAAGATTCTTGTCCATTAAATCTCTGCTGATATGTCCTATCTTAACTTTATTAAAAAAAAATGTAAAACAATTTGGGATCCGATTTTATTTTGTACAAGTACAAACATGTGAATTGTTCGTTTCAAGCGCAAACATAAACGTTATTTCATCAAATATAATTTGCCCCTTTGCCCCAGTCTTAGAATCGCGGGTGTGTCATTTACAGTCCAGACAATAATCGCTGGATCGTCCTGGACAATTAACCAACAAACTTATATCTGGACTTATATAAACTTATAACTGGATACATGTTCAAGTTCAATAATCTTGTGCCTTCCAAGTCTATATTTTTCGTCAGCTTTTCCAAATATTATAACTGAAAAGACGCACATAAAGTTATATCCTCGTGTTTACATTTAGTGTATAAAGTTAATTTATAGTTTGTATGTCTTTTAAATATTTTGGAAAACTGCAACGCTTTTATCATGATTTATCACTGCAAATTTACACGTATATTGCATATCAGCTAAAACCAAGTAATTGAAAACACTTTGATAATCTATCATACCTGCTAGTGTAACTCCAACCTTGACTCAGCATAGGATGATTTATTATGATATATTCGTCCAATTTTCGTTTCAAAAGGATTCATTTTGACAATTTTTTTTAATTCTGTCAAATGAAAAATAGTTGCTTTTCGACACCATATTCTTTTAAGAGCAACCTTTGATAGCTTGGTCATTTGCACAGTTTTGCTTATTCTAAAAATTACAATCTAGTTCAGGAAGTTATTTAATATTTGTCTGTTATTTTGCTTTTCAGACGCAGGCGTTATAGACCAGCTAGTATGTTTGAGGTTCACACACCTTGCAGTGAGTCTTCATGACTGGAGCAATATGTTGCTGGCGGTGTCTACACGTGTTGATCAACTTGCCGCTAACCTCGCCTGCCCCTTATTCTTTGCAGCATTTGTTTTGCACGCTACAGCAGCGTGCTCAACGGCCACCCCAACATAATTTCTGGCATTTCTGCAGGCAGGATAGCAGTGATTTCGTTTCGTAGGCGTTGTATTTATTGGAGTTTCGCCATTTGGAGAAGGCAGGAAGAACGTTCAAGACCCACCTGATCTCTCCCTTGCACCTGCTTCTATCCACGCAGATTCCAGTGCAATAACAGTGGGCTGCCGAATGTGATCAACGTTTGGTGGCTTTGCTCGAGTCATCTTCGCGCTCACCTGCACCCTCTCGCCAAAATCGGCTAATTTTGTTTGAGAATTCTCTGACTCGGCAGCTGTCCAATGCATCAACTATACTACAGGCCAGAGGTGGCCAACAGGAACTGGACTGCCAGTTCCTATTTTTTAATTATTTGTGTTCTAGTCTTGCCAATACAACCTCGGAGGAAAGCGGGCAGCTAGCCCAATCGATACCAAATTGCACAAAAAAGAGGAGAGGATTCCAAAACGGACGTTGCGATAACCAGAACGACTTGTCTTTCAATAAGACCGACAGTGTATTTGCGTACCAACTGCGGGAATTTGAGCAAAATTGCATGCTTTTCAAGTTCTGAGTACGGACTGAAAAACCGACTTCAGTTAAATATCGACGTATTTGTAAATACAGTAATACTAATCCTAATCCATATACTTTGCTCAGTCACAGTAGTACGAAAGGGACTTTGTTTTGTTTTTCACTTGTGCTAGTATTTATGGCCGTTCAGTTTAAGTTAGTGGACTGTCGAGGTCGCGGCGAGCCTTAATTTTGGAATTAACTTGCAATTCGGGCAGCTCATAATTCTGTTCTTGCCAATTCTCGGAGAGGCACGCATGTCCGTCATAGCCTTAATTAAAGGTGTGCCGAGGGGAAGCCTGCCAGTTCAAGTTTACACTAAACTTTCTACATGGTGTTTGTAAAGATGGTGCGTTCCAATGGCATTATGATTTGTAGGTTGGTTGCATACTAGCCAAAGCATTAAGTGCAGCCAAAAATATCCAGGAAAGAGGCATTAAACGTAATTTCAGAAGCAGACTTGGCACACCTTTAAATAAGGAACGATCTGATGTTTATGCTCAGGTTGTACTACAATGGCCATCATTGTTTAATTATATCCTAGTGCTGTGTATTACTATTGAAAATGGTACATAATGTGTTTCTCTAGTCTTGAGATAATCAATTTTGCCACTTAGTGGTGCTGTTTTCATTATGGTATTACGTAAATTGCATCAGGGAGGGAAGAAATGGCTCGAGGCGAGAGGAATGCATGTTTTTTCCAATCATGCTTCAGATTCACCCGATGGTGCGTTGTTTTTTTGAGCATTTCGCGTAGCTGCGGCCACTATTTCGTTCTAATAGAGCTTTTAGTAGTGTTATACATAAGTACCACGAGGCATTAACTTAAAAGTTGCTGCGATGTGCATAACTTAACAGAGACATGAGAATGTAGTTGCAATCATTCAAGGCCTTGCTCTTGAATACTCGTCGTGTAAGCCACGCCAGTCTTTGCCCTTTTACGGCACAGCACTCTTAGTTTTCGAGTTTCCTAATTGTTTGAGGCTCAAGAGTTGAACTGTTAGAAATCGTGGATAACATGTTTTACTGCACAGGAATGGCTTGTTGTGGGTCCATATTGACTACCTAACAAAATTCATCCCAAAACCAGTATAAAGAAATTGCCTGAAATGTTTGCATATTCTCAAACAGCTTATTTGACGTTATCTTGACAATTTTTTTTCACTTTTGCCAAGCATGTACAGCACACAAGATTGCACTCCAATGACAACTTCCTACCGCTTTTGCAAAGTCCATATAAGCTTTAATTACTTTGGTGCCTGAACAGTTATTGCTTGTTCTCCCAATAGTGAATGTTGTCAAACTTTGCAAAACAGTGATACTCAACCTTCTAATACAGAATGCCTGAAGAAATTTGCAGTTCTAGGAAACCTAACGTGAGGATTTGGCATTTATCTTTATTGTGACAATGCTACTGAAAAATGTTATGACATAACTACCGTAGAAGACCTTTGGTCATTACTCATAGTGGAACAGGTGAAATTCAAGTAGGGTCTTAATCAAGCGAGGCTAAAATCTCCTTATTTGGAGATATCAAAGTGCAAGATACTCTTCCATTGGCTTAGATACGTTGGTTCTTGTATTCTCTTACACGTCTCGATATTTTTGAACTAATTAGCTAATTGAGACACTCGTTTTTGCCCAATTATAAATCGCTGCAATCACTGTAAAAGTTGGCATAGTGCTTAATAAGAACCACCAGAAGCAGAATGTTTCTCATTTCTTCATTAGACATCTAGCGTTCATTTGCCTATCGAAGAAATCGGTCCAGAAGTCGCCAAATTATATCCATACAATGGGAATTAATCATTTTTTGTTTGTTTTGTTTACGATTTACCAATGCTTTTTAACACAGAGCGAGGCGAATATTGTCAAAGCACTCTGAAGAATTCCATCTCAAGAATTCTTGGAAAATTGTAAATTTCGATCCTTTTCAAATTCCAAAGTTAAAAGTTCTTAAGGTGACTTCGAACTGTTCATAAAAAAGCAGACCATCTTCTTGATGAAAAATCTAGTCATGTGCACACTTGTCTGATTCGATAAAAGATCAATTTGTTGTAAAATTAACCGAATCCAGCAAAGCTAATACTTTTAATTGATATCTATTGCCCATATGTATTTAATGTTATTTAAATGCCGTAATTATTTTCAAATCATGAAATGACGAATGTAATCACTAATATTCCCAATATAGTTATGACTCCAGCTATCTAACAAATACAAAAGCATTGAGGCCAAATTTGTAGCCAAAACTTAATGTGCAATTTAACATTAATGATTTTTTGCACATTGAAGAAACTAATGATTCCTATATACGGGATATGATTTTTATATAATAATTAGGTTATACAAAATTGAATTTTATTAATATTCCCGAAAGCCAATTTGTGTTTGCAGATCTGGGTTCTGTGTTATACTTCAATCCTCCATGAGTCCATGGCCTTTAAGAGCCGTAATTAAGGTTGTACAAATTTTCAGCCATTTTATAATATTTTGTGAGACTGTTAGTGAAAGCTGAAAGTGAAAAGCTAGGTTTGAAACTTGAGTTGTACTTGACATTGTGATTATTTAAGTTTGATCATTCGTCCGTTTGAGTCGGGCATAATGGCTTGAACTTAGATTCCTAGCTCTCTATTGTAGTTAACTGCATTAGACATTTTCGTTTCTTATTAATTTGTTGATTTTTTTTTTTTTGCATTTTGTTGAATTATGCTGTTGTTAATATTTTGTTAGTCAAAGAATCCACATAAAAGAAGAATTTGTGCCGTCCTGCAACGGCTATTCAGAAACAGTGCCATGTTTTTAGTGCTATGCATTAGAAAATGTGGCATTGTCTGCCGATTTCAAGTCACCATTTTTTCCAAGGTAAAAAAATGGCTCGATTTCTGTCCATCTCTATATTGCAGAATATGAGAAAAAAATTATATTTTTTGGAAGAAAAGCCAAACAAGTAGTGGATAAATAGGAGGTGTAAATGTCATACTTTTGACACCGGAAGAATCCATTTCAAACTAATATGTAAACCTCAAGAAATAACTAATCTGATTTTAATTGACTATTATACACTATTTTATTATGCAAATCCATTGGTGATTTCCTAGTCACGTGGCAAGTCTGTTTTGCATTGTTAAGTTTCTGGAAAATTAGGAGCCTTGTTTGTTTTCGACCCATTTTTATGCACTTTTCATTGCGATTTTTCTATTAGTGGTGCTCCAAGAATGGATTCTGTAGGCGTGTTGAACCCAAAAAATTTGATGAGGAAATTAATATTTTGCAATAGTCATGAAAGATCATATTAATATCCCTTGAAACATTTAATTTAAAAAAAAAAGTGTTTCCTAAAAATGAATAACTTTAAAATGTTATGAATTAAAGCATCACATCTATTAAAAGAATATAATGAAAAAAAACTATAATCTCTTCAAAATACCTTAGATTTTGTTTCACCATTTTCCACATTTAAGTTTGGAAATGGAAATTAGCATTCAGCAAAATTTATAATTTGATCACTAATGCCGAAATTGTATACTCGCTTACAGGTGCTCGTAAATCGTGAGTTGTTTTTTCATTTTTAATATATACTTGACAATTGTGTCGCCCCTATGAACGATTAAATTATTTCTCTGAAATTATGTGATGCAGCTACCAATATTACCATTGCTGATTTTTTCGAGAATGGAATCGTGTGCTATCGATAAACGTGTTGTTGACAAGTGAGTGTTTGTTTGCATGCTTTCAATTAGACTTAAATAATGCGAATTGAAGGTAGATGTGAAAGCGAGAAAGTGGCGCTATTTATAACTAGCCAAATGTTGAACCTCTTTTATGTGCGAATGAATGTACTTGTAAAAATGCAAAACTTGTGATTTCTTTTGTTTAATGTTTTTACTTCTCTCGTAACTGCACTGTAATTTGTTGTTCTCGGTTGATTATTAAATATTTTACCAAAAAATCATTTAAGGTTTTCGCAAAATGGCATTGGCATGCTTAGCAATGTTGGAAGACCAGTGAATGACAAGGATTCATCAGAAGTATCAATTCGAGGATTGGAAAGTGCAAGCGAAAATTTAACGTAAGTGATAATTCAATTATGTAATTCATTGGTATTTGAAGAGGGCTTGTTTACATACATTATTCTTTAAACAGGAAACAGTGGGTTTGATATTTATTGCACGAGGAAGTTTTATATTTTTTATCAGCAGAGTTGACACACCGTTTGTTTCACAGGCAAGTTTCCACTTACAGTATTCAAATTAATATTTACATAAAATCTGTTTTCACCTCCTTCACTAACGTACAAGTATGTTGAAATGTCTTACATCCTTAATCATCTCACATGCTCAAAAGGTAAAATTCTGTTTGAAAATCATTGACACATTGCCATTTTAGACTTTCAAAGCGACATTTAAATTTTAAGCGAGTGCGTGTGAATCACTTTTCATGATGTGAGGACCAATGCCTTTTCCCAGAAATAAGATCATCGTTTTGTTCAGATATCAAGTTCACCAATTAACAGAAATTTCACAGCTTGGCATGGGATTTCCTGAAACAGCGTTGTGGTGTAATGGTCCATCAAGCAAATAGAAGCAGTTTTAAGATTTTTTGTAGCCTGATGCATTTACAGTCGATTCCGCTTAATCTGGACACATCCGGCGGAGGCGTTTTGCCCCGATTAGGCGGCTGCCCAGAA
>JAUJYV010002184.1:0-13500 GCA_033995625.1 Ophyiulus pilosus
GTTTAATTTATTAATCCTTTGACATTTATACGGAGATGGGTTTTTGGAAAATGAAGCGAGGAGTTCCATCGTTCTCAATGTCATTATCGATGGCAAAAGTCACGATTGGGGGATAAAACTAAAGCGTTTTTCAAGTGCCCATTCATCCCCCTGCAATCCCACTTGCAATATGCGAGGAGGTGGGAGAATAGATAGGAAATATGGAAATCAAAAGCCCCAGGAAAAAAGTGTATGGGAGCCAAAGTGAGGAAAAAAAAGCAGGGCCATATATACGTCTGGTGACAAATTCCACATAACTACGGACGATATGGAAGCCACCCGGAATGCCATTTAACGAATATATGGACAAGGAGGGAATTAGAAGTGACGTCAGGGTGACATGCCACACATTCCTAGGATGCTGACTTTCATCGAGAAAACTTAATAAACCGCCCTATATGGATTATTTGAGAGTATTTTAGGGGGAAAGAAATTCTTCGGTCTGATCAGTATTTCAAGCTGAACGTTTAAACAGTATTTTATTCAAATAAATTATCATATGTGATCAGATTCTCGAACTTATGCCAATTTTGTTCTTTTCCTGGATCAATATTTAATTGCAGGAAACCAACAAATGCCAATGTTGTATTGAATATTTAATAATGATTTATCATAACTGGATCCCAAACCATACTACATATCCCACAAAATCCCAGACTGTTTTTGTGGTAAAGCATAAGCAATTTGCAGACAACGTTTGCAAAATTCAGTTCATTCTGCGACTTTTTATTATGTGTAAATGTCAGTTATATTAGTGTTTAAAACATCTTTGTAACAGAACGAACAAGAAATTATGGCGATTTTTTGGATGCATATAATAAAATCTATCGTATAATATAAATGAAGAAGTTTATCTTGAGCTTACCCATGAGAATCCAACGCAACCAATGGCATCTGACAACATGTCCCCTAAAATTGAAGGATAAGAATTTCCTGCTGGAAAATAGGCATGGAAACGAGGATGTTGCCAATGAGTTACCTATTAAAAGTAATCATACATTAAATCTCGCCTAATGAACTCAATAACACGTGATTCTTATGAAAATAGTTTCAAAATTACCCCTGGCATGATCACTCTCTCCACATCATCCATAATATTGTCCCAACTTTCTCCTTTGTTGGGTGGGGATAAAGGAATCATATGCCTCAAATAACCTTAAAACAGAAATAGGGTTGGATGTTAACACATTTTATTATTTTATAATCCATGTAGTTCTGTCAAATTATTATTAATAACTGACCAGGTTCAACCGAAGGAGTGACTCGTCTTTCTCCAATGCTTTCCATGTAATCAGCAATATATTCAACCATTTCTTTACCACGCTTTCTAAATTCAGCAGTATCCATTCTGTAAAAAAATATTAGTTGATCTATTTAATGTGTTTTAAGTCATACAAGGTTTATACTTTTGTTTTGCTCTGCGTGTTTGCTCCAATTCAGGGGCATAATTAATTTGGTTTCATTAGTTTGGCAGTAGAAAATAAAAAATCACTTGGAAGAAATTCTTTATCTGGTTTCATCTTAAGACGGAAAAAACTTAGTTCCCATATACGTGTTATATACTCGTTCAGCATTAAACTTTTCTTTTCAAATCTAACAAAAAAATAAATTTAAAAAAGCAATGCTGCCATATACCGTTCTCAGCGAGAATCATGTAGTGCATACTGATGAAAATTTCATAGAAATAAACTTGCTTGGGGACATTCCCATCTATCCCTCGACTCAATTGCCTCCCCATATACCCCCTATTCCCAAGACGATTATTAACGACGGTGGCTCGTGTGTCATTATAATGAAAATGAATATGGAAAGGTATGTCAAACGGAATGCGAGGAATCGTGGAGCTATATTGTGGTGGAGTTTGAAGCCTGCCTTCAAAGACCTCTGCAGGAATAATAATCATAATGCTAACGTCGGGACAAATGATTATGTAAAATAGCATAGTGCAAAGCGCGCCTGTGGCTGACAACTGAATTACGGATCAGAATAAACTGATTTCAAATTAAGAAATTTTTACGAATGTGATTCCAATCGTATTAAAATCATTAATCAAATTACATATAAAAACGATGGTGGGCGCGAGGGTGCCAAAATTCTGATAATAACCCAGATCACATATATTCAATTTGCGAGATGTACATGTAGGACAACAGATCTTGAGTGCGTGATGTACATTAGCGAATAAACAAGCATTTTTAACCAGGTGAAATGTCAATAGGTGCATCCAAAACATGGCACATCAACAGGTTCATCAACATTTTCTTTTTCATTATTTTCAATTAACAGAAAGGAGAAAAATGAACTTGAGGTAAAAATTCAATCAACTTTTTAACAATCCTTTTCATGAAAGTTTTGAATTTATATTTGTTACTAATTCTAAACATGTTATTTGATTGTCTATAATAAATTCAACAAAGTAAAAAGTTGAAACCATAAGAATGCTCGTTATGATCATTACAACGTATAATTGGCAAGTTTTTCGGGTCACATATAATAACTTCCCATTTTAAAAGAAAAACTATAAGTGGATCTATTCGTTATGACACATGACCCGAATATGACAAGAAAATTTCTTCGGTTGACCCCCGAGAAGACCTATACAACCTGTACATTTTTAGTTTTGTTTAGAAGGTATAAGAATTTGTGTTACAAAGTAGTAAGTAGCAATAAAAACGGTATTCAATTTTTTTCTGCATCAACCTCAATTGAACGTAACATAGACCTCATTAAATTTGTTTAGAAAGAATATATGACCAACTAACTTTGAAATATATACATATGAAAGTTAGTAAAGATTTGACCGAGTAGGCATATTTTTTCTAAAGCGGTCGCTTTGGCTAGCTTGATAATGAAACCATTTTTTTTTATTAAATATTCTAAATTCAAGTCAAGTATTAATTAATAATTAACTAAAAATTCCATTTCAAACAATAACATTCTGTAAAACAGCATTGCACAGCGCTCTACCTGTGAGTTCTGCAAGTTATTTTCGCTAAACACAATTTTTTTTTCTAAAAACACCAAATGTTTTTTTATAAAAAAGCAGTTTGTAAAATGTAATCACCTTTTATTTAATAAATATGCCAGCGACAGTGTCAAATTGAAATATGGGTCGTGTCATACAAATAATACTTCATGTAGGATTGTGAATAAAACAAGTCTTGACCCGAGATCTACTCAGGGCATTCTCAACAGGTCATGTTCATAGAATGAAAGTGATTTGTTAACCTTAAGGTCAAACATCCTTGTCGTCTACAGTACATGCAATTCTTCAGAAATAGGATTCGGATGGTTTGTAACCTTGTACACGGACAAATGAATCAATTTATATAAATAAAAAAAATATAGAGCAAGAAATTGTATCTGTTGCGAAGTAATTGGCATATTTAAATTCAAGATTTTAGAAATTTTAGAAAGATGCACATTTTTAGATAGTTTTGATTTTTGCAATTCTGGAAACACACACACAAAAATCAAAGAATACTTTGAATACAATAGCACTATTTTTAATAGGTTTTAAATCATTGTGCATAATTGATAGATTCTAAAATTTAGTTTTCATAAATTTGTCTATAAAATTGTATTATACATGAACTCATCCTTGGCCTTTAAGTAAATGTACAAATATTATATAAACGAAAGTAGTTTTGCTGAAGATTAGCGTAACTTGAAGAAACATCTTCGAAGAGCATTCAGTTAAGGTCACCCACCACTTATTTGCAAACTAGGTCTCTGCAAACTCGCCATATTATTAGGTCTACTTAATGGCTCCTCGTTTTTAATTGAGGCTACGAAATCACCTAGAGGCACCGAAGCTGGTAAATAACAGGAAAAGTGAATGCATACATACATGCACCAACTGAGGTAAACCTTTAACAGCTAATATACATTTTTGCAGGTAGGGATAAGGATGGGTTTTCTAATGAATATCCAAACTAGTCTCAAATGCCATTTTCAAACAACCAATTTTTTCAGGTCAACTTTGCATTTGAAAGTACAATATCATTTTTAGCATATCCAAGGCTTTTATTGACACGCACAAACGATCTCGAGTACTTAATTTAAGAAATGAAAATTAAGTTTCGGTTCAAAGAATATAATATCGCATACAAGTTTCTTTCAATTTTATAGGAATTTTGCATGAAATTTTAAGCTGCAATCGCAGTAAAAGTCAAGAGATTAATTGAATTGACATAGTTGTCCAATAAAATCACTACTTAGCTGTGAATTATAGCTTTCAAAGAAAATATATCTAAATCCGCTACAATATATTTTATGAAAAACTTAATTTTGTGATATACAGTAACATTTACACAGACATATATATGTTTAAAAATGCATTTCTTTACAGATTGTTTTTGTAATGTAAATTAAAAATGTAGTATGTGACAAACAATTGATATTGATTATCTGAAGGCAATTTTTTTTAAAATAAAACAGTTTTTTCAGGTGATATCACTGTAAATAAGTCTGCATTAATGTACATTTAAAATACATTTTTAGATTCATTATATCACATTTCACCATCAGGTAATTTTATCTAGCTGGACGTAGTAAATCGAATATTTGTAACAAAATAACTATCAATAAATTATGCTACTTAAGAAATATATTTTCAGAACATCTATGTTTATGAATATAGTTAAACTAGAAACTAAGCTTTTTTTTAGTAGATATCAAGTTTTATATAAAACAACTCTCACATTGGTAATTTAAATCGCGTGCGCACTCAATAAAACGTACTTTAAATTAGTATTTTTTTTTTTTAAATGCAGCGTTATTTCCAATTTGATATTTTTATAGTTCAAACTATATATAAATTAGATTATCTAAATAACCTGACACAAAAATAACAGAAACAAACGTTTAATAATGTAACAGTAAAAACTGCGTTTAAATCTTTTGCAAATGATATCTGGTCGATGTATCAACCAAAAAACCATGGAAATCATCATTGATTATAGGCTAATATAAAACATTAAAAATATATAATAACGAGTCTTACCTTTTCAAGTTGAAAAGTCGTCCCAAAAAGGTGGATGTTATATTAATAGATGCTTTGAATTATCTCGTGAAAATTTGATACCAAAGCTGCGAGTATTGCTGAATATTATTAGCAAATTTAAATTGGTGGATAAAATTTGGTTGCACACGTGTTTCTTGATATCGTTGTTCGATAATGCTTCTGACCACTTGTTGCATGGCTCCATTCAACTTTCAAACGCTTTTATACCTCTCCAAAAAGGCGCAACGCAAGCTGATTGGTTAGGCTCGCTGACGTACATTCATGGAGGTTTTCGGACAATATTATTCACAGGAAAGGGAATTCCCAGTAACATAACACCATGATGGCCAAACATCTAGACTGGCCTTCGATTGAGTCATTGTACGCACTTTCACACGGCCAAAATATTTCCTCAGAATTGGGTTTTTCAACGAAAAATCAAAGATAAATCTCTTGTTTCATAGCTTCTGAAATTCAAAACTCAAATTTCGCTGAATTTCAGACGTGGGCATTTTGCTGTGTATGTTTTTTAAATTTTATTTTCAATACAGTATTTATTTTAGGAAGGGTTCGAAGAACTTAAGACATTACAGAAAGTTGGAAGAAAATTGCGCCACTTATCATATCAGCTGTCCATATACATTACAAATATGCATTTGGGGGTCATTTATGGAGAAGATGAAATAAAAGTTATCAAAATTGCGTGTTGTTTACGATGACTTTTTAATGTAAAATATCAGGATACAAATAAAATATTAAAAATGACAGGAAATAAAAATTAGTATCTCACTGATATTTCTACTATTAATTTCCGGGTGGCAACGTATATAGTATACGCATCTGTTATAAAAACACTATACTGTACTGTATACAATATTTTTTCACCGCAAAGACGTGAAAACGGTAGTGCTATCAAATTTAAAGGATGTAGTGAACATGTTTTATCAACGTTTTTAATTATTTGCAGCAAGGTGGTTCAGGAACTGTTGGTTATGCATACTGATGGATGTGTATTTTTGCCAAAGAACATTTAAATCCATGTAAGTTAATTAAATATATACAGTATATTTATATTTAAATTAATGTAATATGAAATGCATTGCAACAATTGTTTAAAGAAAATTATGCATGGAAGATGTTATTAATATTATTAAGATTTTTTTATTCTGCATATTTTCTGCAATATTTGCGTCATTGCGTGCTATAAAATGAATGCCCACAGGTTATAAGATATTTATTAATTGGAAATATATTTTGTTTTATTAATTAAAGACATATTTTGTACATATATGGTACATTGCGAGTGTACTGTATCTGCATAAATGTCCATAAAATATAGTTCTTACATGTATATTATTTTAAATATTTATTGCAAGATAATTCAGATATATCATGGAACAATAGCTATTAAAGGATGATGATTAATGCAGGCTAATTATTAATCAAGTAATTGTATGTATTTGAAAAAAATAAGTATTGATTTCCATTGCATTTGCCTGCAAATTATTTTAAGTCAGTGATAAATTTTAACTTCATCACGGATTAACCCTGTTTGAATCACTAATTACATTATATGGAAACGTGATGAACTACTAAGCTAAATTTCCGGTGCAACTCAAAAATAAATTCTACAATCAAAAATTACTCTTAAACCTGACTGTATTTCCGTTAATATTCTGTCATTGTATTAAACGAAAAACTATGTCCACGTTCAGTACCAATGTATACACTCATTTGTTAAGAAAGTTGAATATTATTCATCCATATTTAAGAAAGCCATTTCGAAAATAAAAATTCCAGATAAATATAAAATTCTACTACTACACGTGTATTCATGCTTTCGTGTATTTGAATGTAATCCCCGGGCTCATGTATGATTTAACAATCGAAGCAGGTATTTCCAGTGAAGTTCATCGTACTAACTCAACTATCGTCAATATTGAGAAACCGTTTTTCCCGTTTAAATGACGTATTAAAGTGAAATATACAATTCATGCAACACGTGAGTAATATTTTGAATACAATCTGCATGTATACGGAAACGAATTTACAAAGATATACAGTGCATAGGATAGGTCCCACAATAAGTACGAAAGAAAGTTGCAATAAATGATTGGGAAATTCTGTATCATGACCCTTGGAAAATAGAAAAATTGCATTGTCTTGGATATCATTTCATGCATTATTTATGCCAAAATCAATTTTGTGAGATTGAAAACTGTATCAGCGCCTTGTCCCTCTCTTGGAATGCCATAAAGATGCTATTATATGCATAGTGTGGTATTCCTATTGCATTCCAGTCTACTAAGGCTTTGGAAAGTGCCTAATAAAAATAAGGTCTAATTGTGAGCAAAATGATGATTGGTAAAAATATATGAAAAATAGAATGTGATACAGTATTTTTGAAAGAATTGGGGGGAAAAACAACTTTTTTCTCATATAAAGTTCTATAAAGTTCTTCATTAGTTTTTTTTTTCTAAATTGTTCCAGCCATTACTTTAACTAGTGATCCCAGTGTCAATTCCTTCTAGCCATAAACAAATGTGGCGCCTGAAATTCTAGGTCATGGAAATCACCTTCGCCTTTATTTTGTTAGTACATTTGCTCGCGAAGGTGGTTTCCAGAGAGAGGGGACCTAATCGACCCTGTTATAAAAAGGCCTAATGGTGCTATGTAAAACAACCTGATCCGAAAGTTCATCTACGGACAAATTGCATAAAATAGAGTGAGTTCAAAGCGGAAAAATTGCAAGTACCTATTTTTTATATGTAGGCAAGGTTTTTCCTGCACACACTAGAAATTGACAATGAGTCATGATATCCCTGTCATTTGTCCCCATAGCAAAAAGGCGGTGGAAAGCAGATTTGACAATGTTAAAAGTTAAATGATGAAATTTAGGAATGCAGAACAAATTTTGTGATGCATGGTCAAGATAACATTTTGATTAATGATGTAAGGACCTTTCTTGGCATTGTATAAAGAAGGATGCTAAAGTAAATATTTGCAGTAAATGAATACATTTGAAAAACAACTAAAAAACATGGAGAAGTAGAGAATAACATTGGAAATACTGTACGAGTATATACGTATATATAAAATTGTAATGTATTTCACAAAAATGTTGTCCAATTTTTTAAATTGCTATTCTTGGTCGTGTTCAACTGTTTTAGTACAACTTATTCCCACATCATATAAACATTCGCGTTTAACTATTCACGAACTCGAGTCTTTCAAATGGTGACATTAAATTTCATCACCCCCCTTATTACGATATATGTGTGATATATCATGAGTATGTTCATGAAGTATGGAATCAATAGAAATGGAATTTGATTCCGCATTCTAGGGACCATGTTCATCGATTACAGACAAACAGGGAAAGTATAATCGAATGAAAATCTGATGCTAGCTCTGTCTCTCTCAATATACATTCAACAGACATCCCACGCCAATAGCCATTCAAGTTGCTTGAATTAAAGCGAAAAAGTAAAATTCATTGAACTAAATCCAGGTCCAAATGATTTCAAGAAACTATGCATATATTTAATTCAGGTCAGGTTTCCTTACAAATATAGCCAGCCATTGAAATGCAAGCTTTTTGAAATTCTAGGAAAAGTGAATTACGGTTCATGGAAAACCTGCACCTACAATGCGTAAACCTCTTACCTATATTCATTCTTTCACACACATAATTCTATAATCAGTATGCAGAAACTTCTACTATGGTTTGGACTCTAAAGTTGTTCTTCATGCAGGTGGAAAATGAAGGCCACCAACATCAAATTGAACATGGGAAGAACATAAGTTTGACCATACGATCTGTCAACAATTTTATTAGCATCTAAATAAAATTGGAATAATTCTTTCCTAGCACCTTATCTGATACACACATTAATACGAAATTAACCAGAACTTCAGGTAACATCAGGTAACTTTAATTCTGGTGATTATTTTTGAGCTTCCTGGTCAGCGTCACATTTTCCTTTAGTTGCAACAGACACAGAACCTGATCTTATCATGCCGAGTTTAATTATGATTTATTGCAAGCCTTTGGGAGTTATAGAAGTAATTGATGAATATGTACTTGTATATAAATGTAAGAATTATGTATACATATCGAATTCTTAGAACACATTGTTGCAATAGCAAAGCCATATTTAAACGTTTCAGTATCGTATGCAAAGTATAGTTATGAAGATAATTAAGCTTAACTTTATATGTCGGTTAATCAATTCTTATGAAATAGCTCAAAGTAATCTGATTTAGCGCATCACTATAAACATACACATACGTAAGTATATTGTTTGCATCATAATTAATACATGCAATTTAAGTTGTCGACTACACTTAACTAAAACAAAATTCGGTCAGGTCAGGACAAGTTCTTAGGATAAAGCAAGCTATACTGCATAAAAGCAAACAAGTGGAAAGTCTCAAGAAAAATGTGTATTAAAACTACGTAAAAACTAAAATATTGAAACAAATAATGTTGTTTTATTATTATTTGCATGCTAGAAACCGATTTAGAACCGATTTGATTTATCCAAAAATCTCCACTTATGAGTTTATTAACATGCGGATTAATGACCTGCTGCATACAGACTTCAACTGTCCATGCTCATTAAAAAATCTTTAATCTATAAGAAAAATTGAATAAATTTAACGGATGTCTGACCTATGCGACAGGTCATAAAGCTTAAACCTTCAACAGGAAAAAACGGCAGTCCCAAAATAATAAGCTTATGAACCGTTGAAGTCTCAAGCTGATCACATTAAATTTGTCTACTAAAACTGAATAGAAGGATTATTTATAGTTAGCTGTTTGCAAAAAACTGAAAGAAATATGAGTTTTGTTACACGTCAAATACTCCAGCGGTGCAATAAGTCAGAAAAGACTGTAATCCCATATGTCTAGTACACGAATAAGCAAATAACAATTTGTACAGGTAAAATTAATGTTCAAAAGTTGAACTCTTCGGTTTTATAAAGACAAAAGCAAAGGTGATTAACACACCTGATGTAAGGAACCCCCAGAGGTTTCAGAACGTGCGTGGCATGAGTCAAAAGTCTAAGCTTTTATTTCGAAAACAGAAAGTGTTTTGGTTACATGGTGATGGCGATACTGGTTGCAAAAATGTAAAAATAGTGGGAAGCACAAAAGCATCCAATGACAGTGAAATATTACTTGACTGAACCGGACGAGCATTTTTTCATGGTTCTGTTTTGGTACTCTACACCACATTGTGGTATCAAATGATTATAAAGTTTCAGACGTTCATGAATTGACGTATGAATTAAATCATATCTGATTTAATTAGGCGTTAGTTGGAATTTCGACCAACAGATTAAAGAGTAACTAGAGTAGGTTTCTTGTGTCACAAAATCATTGCATTGAAAATAAACTGAGCAATATAGGTTATTTATATCAAGTATTGCGTGTAACGAAATCAGTACACCCAATTGTGTTTTACGCGGTATATACACGTCTAAAAAGGGTGTAGACATGTACAGAGAATATGGAAAAATTAGGGATTTGTTCTATAACTTAAAACAATTTCATTTTTTTATACGGATCTAGCATGTCGTTATGTAATACAAAAGTACATAAAATAAAGCATTATTATTGTTCTTTCAATAATCATAAAAACAAATTTGAATAAAAAATGTGCACAAAAAAAAATGGGTTTAGTTTCCAAATCGTGTTATTTAAAAATCGTGTAAAAATTACGGTGTAGTATATAATAAGACTGTTGTTTCATGGTTTTGTCGGAGCGGGAGGGGAGATTTCAAATGTAGCTCTTGCTATTATCTCCAGGTGACCCTAATTTATCATTCACGCAATTGTGTATTTATAATAAGGGTGAAAATCAAAATTTAAGCATGACATGAATTAGCTGGACATTGTTTATGAACGATCCTTTTCCCCAACTAGCCATCGCGTGGACGCTGAAGTGATAAGTAGGTTCGTTAGCTAAAGCGCTACAGATGATAGATAACCGGAAGAATATCGGCGGGGAATCTAAATCGTTCCCCCTAATTTGTAAATTTTTACCAATTGTTTAAAACAGTTTTTTTGTCGTAATCTAGAAAGTACTTCACGTGTATACATGTATGTGTGGAAAATATATGTACGTATTAGTCATATGACTAAAGTTATTTACCCTTTTTCCTCTAATCTTCCATTTGTATGTTGCGTTAAATTCTAAAAATCCCACACCGTTTATAATTATAAAATACTAGAAAAACTAGCGCTCTTTTTATAAATCTGTGATGTGGTTTAGTAATTAACAGATTTCAAGGCATTCAAAACATCAGAAATGCCAATAAAGATAGATGATACTTTTCTGAAGCACTATGAGCTTTTGACTAAAATTTATTCTAATTCAATCTTAGCCTTATTTTGTTTCGATTGCATATATTTTTAAAAGAATACGATCAAGTTCAAGGACTATCTGACTATTATGTTAACAAGAAGCATATCAGTAATTCAATAATAACATGGTTGGGAAACCAATTTCTAGTTAACTGTGTATTTTTAATTTAGCAGTTAGACGTAAAATTTTAAGAAAAATGCAATGCGCAAATTCGTAGATTTAATAATTCCGAGAAATCATAAGCGCTTGCAACCAGTTTTGAAGTTTTTTTAAAAGTTGGTTTTATAAAATGCAAGATTGTGCCGAAAGGTGGCGCAAATCGCTAAGCAAGTGAAGGTGGTTTCAGGGAACAGCTTTTCCTTCAGCTAGGCGCTTCAGACAACCGAAAAGCGCATATACGAACCCATACTCAAACGTACCCTACTCAAAACTTATCGCTTATCTTTAGCTTTGAATTGCCAATCCTTCGATTAAGTGAAATTGAAACTTAACCTGACTTATGTTTCTCGAAGTTTGAGCCATGTTCTTTACATATGGAACTCCTGTATTTGTAGTATCCTATACAAAAATTTGCATAATGTAAACATGCAGTGTTAATGATATCAGTGTTAATGATGACAGTGTAACAATCTAAACAGTGTAGCAAATTTAAAATGTGTTAATATTAACAGTAAAATTCAGGAAAGAATGTAAAAATTAACAGTGATAATGTTAAAAATTAAACCTTTTTTAAAGAAACCAATAACATTTAAAAAGATAATAATATTGTCATCAAATATTTGAATAAAGCAGGAAATATTCCTTTTACAAAAAATACAATAAAATACTATGTTTTCTGATTTCTTGGATCATTCACACAATCCATTAGTTAAATCTGACTTGGTAGCTTCAATCGACATTCCAGCCAAGAAAAGTTTTAGAAAAAAGACCAACAGCGTTCTTAAATTCTTCACCGTGGTTTTTTTATTTGATACATTTTATTGTTGGTGTGAAATCTAACGGTAAAATTGCCCAACTATTATAACGGGTTGTGGATGAATGTAGAGGAGTCCAGCGTTGACATCTCAAAATTCCAACTTTTGTATTCAATTTTTATAGCATCAAGACCGCGGAACCATGGGATCTATTGTCGAAGTCTAGGGTAAGATATAAAAATGTTTCAGGCGGCCATTAACTTTATAACCTTATTGCATAAGAGAAGCCATATCTTATGCTTGGGCTAATTTTCACTATAATCGAATTAAATAGGCATATAACAGGTTAAGAAAAGGAAGAGCAAACCACTTTGCCCCTACGTTTTTGACAATTTCAAAGGAAGAGCCGGTATACAATATATGAGATACCGCTGCAAATTTAAGCCATCATATATAAAGCCCTTCCCAAGTCCATACAAAAGCTAAGAAGTGTTAAACTTGAGCCAAACCCTTTCTATAATACCAGAGAACTAGCACATCAGCCCATACTATGATTTTTCCTGACGGACACACATGGTTTGCTTAAATTTTACTCCAAACACAACCATTCAGACAAGTAGAACTAACGTATGGATTACTGTGATAATGCAACTTCCAAAGAAGTTTGTATCGATGCCAGCCAACATTCATCAGGTAAGTCATTAGAATTAATGTATGTACCTATAAAATTAATTAGCACTCGCTAATAATTTGATTATGAAGAATGGACGTGGAGTAGGTTGCAAAAATATTTCATATAGATATGAGTTATAGGTCACTCCCATGTTTGTAACACGTTTAACATAATAAGTATTTGACAAATAAATGAATTGCAGTGTCATGTATAGTTCCGTCTTGTTATAAAATATTGATAATTAATATAATGTTATTTAATTTCCCTCTTGAATCTTAAATCAGCTATATTTGTACAATATGGCAGGGCATTTTGGTAAAATTAGATACGGTTTGCCTGCCAGGATATAGCTAGGCCAACAGATTGTCAAGAATCTATATGAAACCTCTACTCTTATAGGAAACCTCTGCAAAGTTTAGCTGTATTAATTGCAAATTAGGACAATAGATTGTTCACAACTTGTTCAAACTTAACGCAATTTCAACGACTGTTGAG
>JAUJYV010002185.1:0-13500 GCA_033995625.1 Ophyiulus pilosus
TTTCGCTTAACGAGTGTTTCGCATTACGAGTAAGACTCTGGAACCAATTATGCTCGTTATGCGAGGTTCCACTGTACTCGTAATTATTTTGGATGTTACCTTTCTATAAATAACTCCTAACAATCCAGTGTAGGTTCCGTTTACGTAAGTGCCATAAACTTGAGGATAGCCATGTACTGAATAACTGGAAATATGCATGTTTACAATAATTTTTGAGTAATAGTACGTGATATTTCATTGGCGTTGCATAAAGGAAGAACGCTTTGATGAATGCTTTAAAAATTAATGACTAGTTCATGCGAATAATGTGTAACGTAATGCCTTACTTTCCGCTAAAATATTCCATTGTCATAATAACGACGTCTACTAAGAGTCCGCTAAAATGCAAAGTTCCATTAATCGATGTAATATTGACATAAGGCAAGTGCTGTAATTGCCACAAAAAAGGTTGTATAGAATAAAGTAAAGATAAATAAATATGAAATGAAAATAACAGTTATTAACGAATTTCAACTTTACCACGATTCCTCCTAATTTTATTCGTCTCCCTCTGAGTTTTTTGCTTAAGTCTTTTGTCTCAAGATTCTCCAGTATGTATAATTCTTTTTGTGGCGTCCATTGGGCAAATTTGATCATCTCTATTTTGCTGGTTTGATAACTGTAGAAAACGTCATACATAAAAAACATCGGAGCTTTTCGTATATCAGTTGATAACTATAAAGAAATCCAGGATTACATGTTATCTTTCATAAAAAACAAATAATTTAAAACTAAAATAATTTTTTAATTGAAAAATCTAACACCTTTTCCAACACATTGTTAGTAGATGTTATATATATTATAGGCTTGAGCAACATTTCTAAACAATAAACAAATATAAATAAGACGTTTAAAATATATTAAGATACTAGCCTCAGAGGTTGTCATCGGTGAAATTAGTGTAACTAGAGATTCAACCGAAATAATTATTTTCTCAAGTGTCTTGGGAATCTCCTCACTGACAAATATCCATCTGTGACTGGTGTTAAACAGATTGTTAACGTCTATCTGTCAGGGAAAATATAAGGAATGATCAAAAGTTATATCGCGTTTAGAAACATTAGATTTAAATTTTTTTTCGGTAACTACGAGTATTATCATGCCTGTATAAAAATACCCCAAAAAAGTATCCAATAAAGAGGTTATTAGCTTACCTCATTAATAATTGCGTTGGTATTGTCCTGATTGCAAATTATCACTAAATTGTCGAAGCTTTCAGAAATTGTAATCACATTTTCCACACTTTCAGGTTTGGTATTAATAAAAATGACTTCAAATTCAACGCTGTTAAAATGCATTTTCAAATATTCCTGAACAACAAGAAGATCGATTCCTAAAAAAACATTTGCTGTAATAATTATTTCGAAAATAAAACAGTAAACAATAACGGAAATGAATTAATATAATTTGTGTTAGCTTTTTACCTATATCGGAGTCAATTACTAATGCCGTATTTTCCATTTTCCAGTATTTTATCAAGCTAATCACAGAATCGATTGCATTATGATACGTTGCAAGAAACACACCATCCATAAGTGGAACCAATGTGAATCGCTGTCTGTCACAAATTCTGTTAATGTTTATCTCGGACTTGTCTTCAATTAAATGAAAAGCATCCAAATGATTACAAAACGTCGAGATATTTATGCCCAAGTGCAATCCATTATTAGCTAGAAGGTAAACGAATTTCGAGGAAATTAATTTGAATATTCGTTTTTCACTGACATAAGTTTGATTTCATAGTTGTTATTTGTTTATTGAAAAACAATAAATGAATACTTTATTATTATCTCGCATTGTCTGATATTAATAGATAAGAATAGGTTGCGAACACCTTAATTGACGTTAACAAATGACAGATTTTGTCTTTAACTGAATTAGATCAGCATGCAGTCAATTAAAATGCTCATAATGGTTTTACTGAATCGGATTTTTTAATTTTCAATTGTTATACTAATAAAATTAGTGCATGGTAGATCTATGTGCATGTGCATATTGATCTTATTCAGAATAATCCAACTCTTGATTTTTCCAATTTTCTCTTCAATAATCATAATGAATTCTTACCATTGTCAATTGACACACGTGTAAGGAGACAATTAATATCACGAAATTAAAATTGTCCATGTTCTTTTAGGAAAAAATTTTAAAACAGAATTTTGGCATATAGTTTTCATATTCAACTTTATTTAGCTTATAAAACACGCGGTTGCTGCTGCTACTTTGTTATTTGAAAATAACTAATGCGTGATAACTTCCATTATATGATATTATTTTTAGTTGACATGCCAACGTGGCAATTAGACGTATACTTCAAACAAATGTTACATCGGGTATAAAATGCGGACGCCGAACATTATGTCGTAAAAACACCTCTACTATAATTCGATATTAACGCTACATTTGTGACCGTCACGTCACATGACATATTAGGAGAGCAGTCCCAGGCTCAATGGTCGTTAGATTCTTTATTCAGTTGTCAACATTCACACCCGGTACAGCAACATGGAATAGCAGCATAGCAATTTAGTACAGCAAACTGGGTTGACAGCAGTAACTTCTGGTACAGTACTGGGGTAACAGCATTCTCATCAGGTTCAGCAAATTAAGCTCAACAATCAGGCCTAACAATAATGGTTAATAAACTTTGGTATCAAAAGTAACAATGGGACTTAGCAGCGTCGTTTCCCCGATGGGCTCCCGAGCCCGAGTGCCAGGGTTCCCTTCACTTGCTTCCCAGCTCCCCACCCTGGAATTTCGTTATGCAACTGCCTGGTCAATAACTGCCCCAGGAACCACCTAATTACCCATCCTGTACCGCATAAAAAGATAATGGTTATTTCAACCATTGTGGCAACATCAATTATGCTAATTATTCACAATATTAGGTGGATTGACAATTTCTCAGGCTAGTCTTCATTTTATTGTCCCACAATTGCTACAAATTACCGGATTGATCAACCGTTTATTATTTTAAGTTTAGCCTCTACTTAGACTCTACGTTTTTCTAATAACTGTGCTCATAATGCTGTATAAGTTTCGAATAGATAATTAGCAACGTATGAATAAATAAATGAATGAATAAGCGTTGCTAATTGCAAGTTTCAAGTTATGCTTGATGCAGTTGCTCAAAGAAGTTCTTATTTAGTGCTCTTCAAGCATTTCATCCATCTCCTAAGTCTGTTAAATAGCATATTTTAGAGTGCATATATAAATATATGTACAAAAAGACAATGCATTGATTTTTTTGGGGTGGGGGGTGGGTGCTTCGGTGACAGCGATTTGAAAAGTAATAATTAAATTCTCATAAGTTTTATATGGATAGTTTCAAAATGACAAAGTTTCTAGAGAAATTGATGCAGTTTTTTATCGATCACAATGGTATAACTGATAGTATTGTAATTGGAGATTACAATATTCGAGTACAACCATTTGCCAAATATTAAAAACAGGCAAGTCGATAGATAAAAAGAACACGGGATATTCATACTTATTTTCAAACTTATTGATTATCAATACAAGTGGCGATTTGCAATTCCAAATTATGCTATACATCCAAACTATTTAGGGAAAAAAGATCAATGTACTAAAGTCAACTATGATTAATTTAAATGTTAGCATACTGTGCTAAAGTAGGCCACTATGTGCATTTAATAATCTTTCCAATTTATTTCTTCAATATATTCTCGATTAGCAAAGCGACCAGTGATAATATCACTCCACATCCCAGTAAGAAGAATAGTCCCGAAACTTGAAGCAAACCCAAAGTTAGACTGGGTTCTGTCTCGTCACAAGGTGGCCTTTTTAAAGTATTGTATTTCTTGCCCAAACGATTTAAAATACCTCCTTCAGTGATTCGCAAAAGTCTATCGAGAAAAAAAAATGAAAGAAGAGCGTCACAATTCAATTTCCGAGTTGAAATTTTTGTGATAGGGCGATGCTATACCTTAAGTGAAACATTTTGCTGTACGGAAAGTCGTTCCTTGTGCTCATAAAAGTGTTAAAGCGGAGTGCTGAGTTGGTTATAATTGTGATGCTGCAGTTATTGTTCATTTCGGCAATAATAGAGGCACTGTCTGCAATCAATACATTCTTGCCTGAATACATAGTTTGAACGCTACGCGTGGCGTTAGGTTGTAGACTTAACGTTTCCGTTTTTTCAATTTTCTTCCATAAATCCTTGAAAATTCCTTCTGGAGCAAACTATCAAATACACCTTCATCAAATACTATCAGTGCTTATTGTTATTTTAAATGAAATAATAGTTTAAAAAATGCGTTCTAAATGTTTTACAGATATGAAGGGTGCATCATTGCATAAAGTAAAAAAAACAACAAAAAAACACATCGAACTAACTTACTTTAAACAATCCTTCGACAAAGGAATCTGATATAATGATGACCGAGTATTCTCGATGTTTCACTAAATCGCTAAAATCACGAAGTGGCAACTTTAATACTTGACAGGCGAGGAACGATGTAAATACAGACGTGTAAAACATGAACACCGACATCGTTGCCACCAGAAGTGTAGCGTAAATCACTTTAGCAGTACACCCGGGTGGATCATTCAGCACTGAAAGTTTGACGCAGTGTTAGTGGTTGGAATAATACAGTACATCAAGTACAACAAAAATAGCATTATGTACTGTTTAAGTGCTAAGCAAATAGATCTTGCCTATGTGTGAACTTATACACAATATAATTAACTAAAAACAAATATTTATACTTTTATTGTTAATATAAATGGACTGACCTTCTTCGAAAAATGATCCTGTAATCAAACGAAACATATTTCTATGCGATGGATATGAAGGGGTCAATGAAGATTTCCATCCAGGACTTAAAAACATGGCAATAATCAAGGTCATCAAAATACAAAGCAGCGCAATGGCGAGGGATATCCAAACTTGAACTGCGAACGGATGGACATGCGCGGTTGAAGATAAAACGGATTCTGGAGTCGTATAAATCATAGGCAAATCTACATTCGCCATTGGAAAAAGAAATCTTGTCGCCTTTGTACGAAAACCTATAAACGCAAATCCAAGGAAGGGGATATCGATTTCCTAGCAAATTCAGAAACAATTTAAAATTTAATAAAATAAAACAAAAGTCCATACATTCTCGCTCTCTGTTATGTCCTTATACAAATAAGTGCACACATATCATTACTGTGTTTGAAAATATGCCATGTTAATATTTTGAGCAGTAATATAACTCCATATTTTCCTCCATAAATGGTTTTTCGACCCGGGATGTGTCTGGGAAAACGCCCTGTTTCAATATTACCCACGTGAAGAAATAACTTTGGGACAGAAATGTATGAGAGAGAAAAGTTGTAGCCATTTTTGTAATGAGGAGGATTGAATCTATTTAATTTGGTAAGTTTCGGGTCATAATTATTTAACGCATTTTCTGAAAGACAGACATAAAAAACTTATTCCAAGATATCCAGGTTTCACTAAATACCGAATTATTCTGGACGTTACCTTTCTATGAACAACTCCTAATAATCCAGTGAAGGTTCCGTTTACGTAACTGCCATAAACTTGAGGATAGCCATGTACTGAATAACTGCAAATATGGAAAAGATGCTTCGTTACATGACACAGTTTATAATAATTTTTGAGTAATAATTTGTAATACTTCTTTCGAGTTATAAATAAAGTATCAACGTTTTGATGACAACTTAGTGTAGGACAGCATGCGTATAGTGTATATAGTATTGCCTTACTTTGCACTAAAATATTCCATTGTCATAAAAACGACATCTACTAAGAGTCCGCTAAAATGGATAGTTCCGTTAATCGATATAAAATTGACATAAGGCAAGTGCTGGAATTAGCGGGAAAAAAAAGGATGGTTTTGAAAACAATAATGTTCAATAAAAATGATATGAAAATAACAGTTATTAATTACAAATAAATGAATTTCAACTTTACAATGCAACCTCCTAATTTTATTCGTCTTCCTCTGAGTCTTTTGCTTAAGTCTTTTGTCTCAAGATTCTCCAGTATGTATAACTGTCTATGTGGCGTCCATTGTCCAAATTTAATTTTTTCTATTTTCCTGGTTTGATAACTGTAGAAAACGTCGAACATAAAAAGCACCGGAGCCATTCTTAAATCAGTCGATAACTATAAAGAAATCAAGTCTAACATGTTATCTTTCATGAATAACAAATATTTAAAAACTGCATTTTTCAATTGAAAAATTGAACACCTTTTCCAACACATTGTTAGTGAGTGTTATATATTATAGGTTTGAGCAACGTTTAAAAATGATATATTTAAAAATGAAAAGTAGACATGGAAAATATTAAGACACTAACCACAGAGGTTGTCATCGGTGAAATTAGCGTAACTTGAGATTCAACGGAAATAATTACTTTCTCAAGTGCCTTTGGAAGAACTTCGCTGGCAAATATCCATCTGTGACTTGTGTTAAACAGATTGTTAATGTTTATCTGTTAGGGAAAATATAAGGAATGATAAAAAGTTATATTATCAATATAGTTAGAAACTTTGGATTCTTTTTCGGCAGCTATTGTATGAATATATTTAAAAAAAGTACCCAATTAAGTGTTTATTTGCTTACCTCGTTAATAATTGCGTTTGTATTGTCTCGATTGCAAATTATCGCTAAATTGTCAAAGCTTTCAGAAATTGCGATCACATTTTCCACATTTTCAGGTTTGGTATTAATAAAAATGGCTTTAAATTCAACGCTGGTAAAATGCATTTTCAAATATGCCCGAAAAACAACAAGATCGATTCCTAAAAAAAACATTTGTTGAAATAATTATTTAGAAAATAAATAAAATAAAACAGTAGACAATAATAAAAATGAATTAATACAATATGTGTTTGGTTTTTACCTAAATCTGAGTCAATTACAAATGCCGCATTTTCCATTTTCCAGTATTTTATCAAGCTAATCACAGAATCGATTGCATTATGAAATGTTGCAAGAAACACACCATCCATAAGCGGAAACAATGCGAAGCGCAGCCTGCCACATATTCTGTTAATGTTTGTCTCCGATTTGTCTTCAATTAATTTCAAAGCATCCAAATGATTGCACGACGTCGATATATTTTGGCCAAAGTGCAATCCATTATTGGCTAGAAAGTAAATGAATTTTAACGAAATTTTGTTTGAATATTCGTATTTCAATGACGTAATTCTTATTTGATAATTGAAAAATAATAAAGGAACATTTTATTATTATATATAATAGGTTAGAAAAGAACGTCGACACTTTCTTATTATACGTCAGAAAATTACACATTGTCTAGTTAACGTTGTTAACACATTATTTGATCTAATTTATAAATCTATGTACAAGAAATATTGGTATATTTAATAATCATGATTATTTCTTACCGGTGTTAAGTGTTACTAGTTGCAGTCCTTGAGAAACATTATTAGAGCCGCACACGTGCAAACAGACAATTAATATCACAAAGTTGAAACTCTTCATGTTATTTTATGAATACATCTAAAATAAAACGTTGGATTAGAGTGTTTTATAACCTATTTTCAATTCGCTTAATAAAACACGGACACTGTTACTCTGTTATCTGAAAATAACTGAAGCGTGGTATCTATTACTTACAATATTTATAGTAACTTTGTAGCTATGGATTAGTAACTATTATTAGTCGGCTTTATTTTTATTTGGCATGCCAAAGTGCCATTTAAATGTACTTCAAAACAACTGTTACATCGGGTTAATACGAAGACGCTGAACGCGATGTCATAAACCTAATTATTAATAAATTAATCATAAATTGTAACAACAGGGTGTTTCGAAAAGTCTAATTCAAAATGACAAATAAAGTTTCGCATTATGTTATCATTAACGACCTTTTGTAAGCACATGTGCCATAATTCGGATGAATGATCAATTAGGAATGTTTATTAAATGTTATTATGGCCAATTTCAAAATAGGCTCTAAACAGTCGTTCAAAGTTATTTATTATCCAGTACCCTACGGAAGAATTCGTATACAGTATCTCCTCAATATTTCAAATAGCATATCTTAGATTGCATATGCAATACAAGTATGTACTAAAAGACAATGGATTAACTATTTTGGGTTTTTATGAGGTATTTTTCCATAATTTAACAGATCATGAAATTCGAGCAGCACATGAATGAGTATGATCATGGACATAGATATGCACACTAATCATAGTGCATCTTCTAAGTTCGAGTTTGTAAATATTGTTTTGTTTTGAAATATTTCTTCTTAAGTTACTAGGAATTATACTAGGATACTAGGAATTTTTATAAATATATAAACTGGAAAACACTTTCAGACATATTGAATTGCCTTTTAAAACGTGTTAAATCCAAGCTTTAATCATTAAAAACAATACTATTTTTAAAAATTTTAAGCCTACTTTATAAAACAAAATAACATGTTACACGCAATATTTTAAATAAATTAAGCATTCATAAGTTTGGGACCAATTTTTAATAAATAGACTGCAGTATTAATTCTACAATAGTTGGACAATTAATTGTGGCATAGATCATGTAATTTACGTTGGCGACTTACCCTATAAGATCCTTCGAAAACCCGCAATTATACAAGATAATTAATATCGATGTCTATTTCATCCTGTTATTATCCTGTCATTGTCTTTGTGGCAAATGCTTTCCTTGTACACGAAAGCAAATTGTATGACTACTATTTAATGAATAGGACACGTATTAAACTTGGATAAATAATAAAAAATACATTTCTGAAATTCGAAAATGAAACATATCATGTAATAGATGTACAGTTATACAGATTATAGCACGTTAGATATCTACGCCTGGTTGACTGATTTTTTTGCATCGAATACTGATTCACTCACCTGATGTAAAATATTCTTCTAAAATATCACTTCTTGTGGCAAAAAGCAAATCCTCTCTTATTAAGACAGTTCTTACGACTATAACGGGATCTCTTGTGGCATCATAGATGTTTTTTCCAAACTAAAGTTTTCAGTCTATTTCATTTTATTGTCGAATAATTGGGACGCTTAATAAAATAAAAAAAACATAACATACGTGTAATTTAGTTTTTACTTTTCTATTTCTAAACCTTATACTCTACTTTTCTATAATTACTTTAATTACCATATATTCTTCTGTAATCTATCTATTTTTAACCTTAAACCATAAGGAAAAGAGGAATATTTAAATATTAGCTACGGTATAGTAATAGTGTTAATAAGCGATTTTCCGAATAATCATTTAATTTTTCAGACATAATTTATTTTTGACGGGAAAATACTTTTTTGTCACGGATGGATCAGGCACTTTTTACGTTACCAGAGGCAATTGTAAAGTCCCCTTTACTGGACTTTCTTATACCAATCACATTGTAAACAGGTAGGTCTATTAAATATTTCAATATTATTTTTTGTTGTATATTAAGGATATAGTTTACCGAGACAATGTCAATATTTAATTTGCCATGCTTATTATGATATTAATTATGCATAGTTATAGACATAATCTCCAATAAATATTGACTAATAATGGTAGGTACTTAAATTACGGTGGGCACTAACATATCATGATAGTGCGACAATGATACGGTGGGAACTTACATAACTTGGTATTACCTTTGGCTGTGTTCCATACATCCACTAAATAATGAATAGAAAAAGTAAGAAATGTAAATTAAATTAATGCATCTGAATATAAATTTTAAATTCCGATATTTATAACGTATTTTATATCGTACATACAGTTTTCATGTACAATTTATTTTGAATTAATATGCAAGACACATTTCGTAAAGCAAGCGATGCATAACATTCAAAATAAAATGTAATGTTCTAATACCTGATATAATTAATTCATTCTTTATAACTATGGAATATAGTTTGGAATTGCAACGAAACGTTTAATTGCTGTATTAGTAACAATGATAGACTATTCAGCTCTATCCATCTTCAAATTGATATGTCACAACACTACCTGATCATCTCCCGACAAGCGTAGGTAAATTGAGGATCCCACATTCTCATCACACTTTATAATTAAAGCAAATTCATAACGATTTATTTGATAAGTAGTATCATGTGAATAATACATTTGCAGATGAATTTCGCAGAATTTCACGTATAGTTAGTCCATTATCTTCTATGTTTTTACACTTTGAATGGCTTTCTTTATTGTCCTCATAAATCTGGTAAGATGCACAAAGTTCAATGGCTGCCAATTAGATTCATCAGCACGTTGAGTCTATTGGATTAATTTCCAGAGAACAATGTTTATAGCACTTATCTCCTACGCCACCATTTTCTTTGAACCACATTGTATTTTTGTCGTCCTCATCTTCTAAGTAGTAATGGGGACGGCTATTCACTCGCCTTTGGTGCAGCATCCTTTCACTGCAAAACCAACAGAAACCATTCACTAATTTCAACTAATTGAAGTCAAGCTAACACCAAATATCTCAAATCCAATTTGTAATCATGCAAACAGCTCTGAATTTATATTTATTTTTAGATTCTGCAAAATGCGGGTGACGGATTTTCCTATATACAAAGTAAGGAAATATACGTAATATGTTCATATCTTTTGTATATTTTTATGAAGACTTGGGAATTTTCCATACCAGTAATCTGATAACAAATAATACCTGAAATGCCAATAATTCAATAACACGTTTACAATATTGACCTTTGCATAAAACAAATTTACCTTTCATCTTCCAAGATGTACCTGCCGTTATACGAATCTGCTGCCTGATGAGCACTTAAATTTAATAATCGGATATGGCGTCTGTCAAAGCTACATGTACTTAGCGGTGACGTATCGTTAGACGACCCTGATTCAGGACCGTGATATAGTAAATCAGGAACTGCAAATAAATTAATATTGTTTTAATAAGAAAACTTTCATGTATGGTGCCAGAAGATGAGGTTTAGTTCTTGGGATCAACTTGCCATGTTGATCACAACCATCGGCCATGCATCCCTGTGCCATATGTAATTCCAAGGAAGATTCTGTCAAATGTTCTACGATTAGGTCTTCTTCGGGGTTCGATGAAGTCACAGGGATGCAATCTAATAATAAAAACAGAAACCAATATATGTATAGATGAAACAACATTCAGCCAAGATTTTCAGGTTTGACATTGAAAATGACACGTCTTTATTTCTTAAAACGTTGCTTACCGTCCGACTTCGGGTACGCGTAATTAGATCTGCACGGATGCAATGCTGTATTTCGCACTTTAACATACATATTTTCTAATCGTGGCTGAAATTTGGAATTGACAGGCGAGCATAAGGTATATGTAGTTTTAAGAATTTACTTCGGTTATGACAATTGAGGACGTTTATTACTCACGTCTATCGAACACATTGATTGGTGGTCCGGGCTGTGCTCTCCAAACGCTTTTAATTCATCCGTGAAACTTTTAGTTTTACGATCTGGTATTTGAAATGTGGCGTATGGACATATGTCCTCTTCTGATACTGGCAAAAGAAACAATTCCAAGTTGTAATGCTCAACATACACAAAAGATGCAACCCAAGTAACAAACAACGTTGGTAAAACGTTGATAGCTACTATAGAAAGTTGTCAATGTATAAACATTCATATAATTAAAATAATTCCATATCCACGTATATATGTACAGTACATAATTTAGCTTACTAAACAACAAATAAATAAATGCACGAAGTTTTGTTTGAAAAAATATGGGTAACACATGATTTCACAATGTTGAAAACGTTGGCCCAAAACGTAAAAATTAAATGAATAAGCAGTAGACGATAAATGTCAAACTTAAATTATTACAAAACAAAATAAAACGAAAATATGCTTTACTGCACTCAACACAACGGTATTTCACGAAATTAAGCAATACTAACGGAAAATGTGTTAACATAAAAAGGCAGTTTTCATTCAAAAAAAATGTCGACCTTGATTTTACTAACAGTAGTGCCATCCCACACACTAGTGCTACCAGTGATTGCCTATTTTCAGGGGCAATGTCAGGGACTAAACAACAAATAAATAAATGCACGAAGTTTTGTTTTAAAAAATATGGGCAACAAATAATTTCACAATGTTGAAAACGTTGGCCCAAAACGTAAAAATTAAATGAATAAGCAGTAGACGATAAATGTCAAATTTAAATTATTACAAAACAAAATAAAACAAAAATATGCTTACTGCACTCAACACAACGGTATTTCACGAAATTAAGGAATACTAACGGAAAATATGTTAACATAAAAAGGGAGTTTTCATTAAAAAAAAAATGTCGACCTTGATTTTACTAACAGTAGTGCCATCCCACACACTAAGTGCTACCAGTGATTGCCTATTTTCAGGGGCAATGTTTTCAATGTCATAAAAAAAAATTCAAACGGTTTTAAAATGGGCATTAGATATAATAACGAGACTATCAAAGGCTAAACGCACCTTTGGTTGAAGTATCCGATACTTGGCGACTACCCGAAGACGGACGATCTTTATTTCGCATTAAATATGTGAAGCTCGTGGGTGTGGACGTACGTTCGTATTTCTCAACGTTACAAGGCGCATAGGTGGCGTTTTTGTTCGGCTTTTCTGGTCAAAAGAAACGGAAACTATTCGAAATAAAAATACTGCTCTGGGTGTTAAAAAAAAGCTAGAAATGCCCTTTGAACACTGATTAGTTTTAGAAGTAAAAGCTTGCTTTTGAAGGATCAACTCTTCTTTGCCCCCTACCTTCATGAAGTGTGTTTGTTTGTCGCCGTCGTTTTCGATTCCTGAAGGCAAAAGCCATGAGAAAAAGTAGTATAATGACAGCGAGAAGCGATCCAACGGACAGAAGCACGTACAGGTAGAAATTCCAGTCGAAAAAACTTGCTTCACTGTCACTCATTTCGGCAACAATGGTCGCCACTGTACCTGTTCAAAAAATTCGGAGATAAGCATCACTAAAACCCTTCTTTTAGAGCTTGAGATGGAGCCTGGTTGCTTGGCTTCCATTCAAACTAACTGCTAAGAAAAAAATAAAAAGCACAGCAGACACCGCAATCACACTGGGAATCAAAAAATTTTGAAAATATAAATATAAAGAATAAATCGCAAATTGGCTGAATGACTCTGGTTTTGAACCCAGAATAGCGTAAACAGCAAAGTTTTAACTTGTCATAGCATAGACAATGGTGACATCAAGTCACTTTGATGGCATAGTTTCAAACCTTTAAATCAGGGCACGGCACATTTTTTAAGAAGGGCCAGATCGAAAATCGCTTTAAACCTTAAGAGTGTCATAATCACTCCGATGGAATAATTATACTTTGTCATATATGTCATATTATGAACTATATATGATATTCTCCATATACAGTTATGTGTGATAATGTCCATCCCATATGGAAAAGTAATATGTTGACAATATATAAAAAATATAATGTGTTATAATGAAAATATATTTCCAATATAT
>JAUJYV010002186.1:0-13497 GCA_033995625.1 Ophyiulus pilosus
TAGATTACTTCTTACATGAGCCGAGTTTCAGCTTTTACTCTTTCCTCATTTTTTTTTAAATCGACAGAAATTCACTTAATGTGCCACTTGCATTTTTCGCAAGTTATTTTTTATTGCCATTTTTTTTTGCCAGTCTGAGGGGTGCAGGTCGATACCGACGATATCAAAATGATGTCTAGCAAACCTAAAACGACTCTGAAAAGCTATTTACGCAAAGTCCATAGGCTCCAGTATGCTAGACGTAGGTATCTGTCACGAAATGATTTATTTCCCTCCAAAGTGTGGTAATTACCTAAGCAGTCGTGTTTGGCAAACAATCCGCTTGAAGGAGACATCAATCACATGTGGTTTGAATTTTTTCAACCTCCAACATATTTTATCGCCAATATTTTTTCAAGAAACTCTTTAAGCTGCCAAGGTGCTATGGATTTTTCGCCATTTTTAATCATTGCTTTTTCGTGTTTTTCTCGTCTCGTAGCTAATGTAATGCTCGACCCATGAATATTTAACTCGTTCAATTAATTACCCCTCACCCCTCACTTGCGTACTGTATAATGACGCACTGGTCACTGGTTTTGGTCAATTTCGCCATTTGCCGAGCGGCGTTGCTCTCGGGCGGAATGACGTTGGAGTGGTTACGTTGCTCACATGCTGGGATGCTGCGGTTGGTTGGTTACCATGGATGCAAGCTGGTATGCTACATGAATGGTCGCCATGCATGTAAACTGGGTTGCTGCATCAATAGATGACATTGATGCAATCTGGGATGCTTGGTCCATTCACGAGTGTCATGAAACTTGAATGGTGCACCAAAAGTTGCCAAGGATTCAGACGGTTACCCGTTAGGTTAGAATGTTGCATATGCTTATTCTGGTTACCTTCTTGGATGCTACGAGTGCAGTTGCTATGCATATTTCTTTAGAAACTGCTCAGTTGTCTTGGCTACACGCCGAGATGCTGCATATGTATGCATCCTTCTCTTTTTTCGTGCGCGTTTATATGAATAACTTATAGAGGATGGAAATTAACAGGTGTTGCATTTTCGTAAGCGATTAATTTTATACGAAAGGTCGTTGCCCAACTTGTTTTCACATTGCTTTTATTAAATATGTTTTTCTTATTAAATACATCGCAGTAAAGCGGTTTTTCCAAAAGCATTCGCTCACGTGCCATTTATCAAATATATTTCACCGGTTTTTTTTTTTCGTTTCTATTGTGAAAGATTATGTATGAGCTGCTTTTATATCATTTTCCATTAGGCTTAGGTGTTAAAAGAAAATTGATTTCAAGTTGCACAGATTTTTTCTTCTTCTTGAAAATTAGGATTGTAAACAATTATACAACTATATGTATGGGATTGTTCGGAAAGTGGTCTCTTGGGGACACCTGTGTGTCAAAGAATTATTGCTTTAGAACGCAAAAAAGTGGAACCTATTTTAAATATTGGTTAAATCCATAAAGAAATACTACCGATTAAATTCTTTGGTACATGGCTAATATAAAAGAAATTTTGTCTTCATTTGTTTTTAATGAATTCATCTTCTTCTTGTCACTGTAGCTCCATATTGATCAATGTTTTCTCTCTCTATGCTTATGCAATTTATTATATTTAATACCGATTAAGATACGCGATTTTATTAAATATTCCGACATTGTTTGGTTAATTGTTCAGAAATGCTCTTTGTCCAGGTTTTGTAATTTTATTCTCAGCTCAACTACGAGTATTGTATTCCTAATTACTTTGTATTGTACAAACAGTAATTCAGAATCACTGAAATTACTTAAATCCTAACAAAAGCCATAAAGTTAAATTAAAATAATCCTAGGTAAGTGCCTAGCATTTGGATGCATTTAGTATTAAAAAGATATGATAACGGACCCAAATAATAATCGCCAAAACAATATTTTTACACAACGACAAGCTTAAATGAGTGAAAGAGGTGAATTTACGACAATGTTTATGGAGGGAGTTTTTTTAAATTTTTTATAGAATGATTTGAATTTTATCCTTTCCTGAAAAAAAAATGTTTAAACGAGGTTTATTTCACGCAATTGTAAAATGCGTGCAGAATGTCTGTCACGAATCCTAATGGCACTTTACATTGGGTTAAAGTGGCACTCAACCTAGTTGCGGATTTGACAAGCACTAAATGGTTAATAGTTGTTCCTTCAATGCATTCTTTGACTTTTGGCAATTCCAAAACAAAAAGATAGTCTTATGTCGGACGATGCCTTGCCTCTTTGCCATATTTGCTGGCATTATCATCAAATTCAATTCAATTGGGCTTCTTCTGCAGTGTTAACGTTTAGAAAAATAATTGTTTTTTAAGGAAATTTGAGTATGCGTGTTGTAACAGTGGTTAATCATTAAAGTAATGTCCGAATGTATATCGTGCATCCTGCGTGATCCTGTAATGTTATGAAAAAGCTAACGTTTTTGGGCAATGTTTGTGGTGTCATTTACGAAATTATGCAAATGTATGATTGATTTCAAATTACGTTTTAAATCAAATACTCTGCACCAATCGATTTTTATCTATCGAACGTTTATGAGACGTATGCATCCTCTTATGCGTTTGATTTGTTATCGAATAATTTTGAGAAATTAGTTACAAGCATTTGGAATATGCAAATTTAAACAAATTAATGGTAAGGGTTACGAGGAATCATGCAATAAAGAGAAAAATACTGTGCATAAGACAAAGCTCAATCAGGGTGATACAATAGGGATATTCGGAGGAGGAAAGGCAATTTCTCAGTAAAATGTCACCGGTAATGAGCGCCCCCTCGGGGCTGTTGCTTCGCTCTTCGTATAGTTTCTCATGGGACCCGTCAAATAGTTCAAAGGGAATAATGGCCATTTGTTCCGATTGAGGGATCAACTGCTCAGGAGCCAAATTTAATTTGCTAATATCACCGCTCGACCAATTATGGATTCGTGTAAAGGAGATCTATAATTATGCCCAGGGATGCAATGCTATATCTGAATCCATTACAATAAACAGCACAAAATCATAACAAAACCCAATGCGTTTATATGATAGTAAATACTCAAATATTATTAAAAGTATTGAATTAAATTTGTTTCTCGTATAACGGATTTTGTGAACTTCGAATTTCAATTTTGTTAGTTATCTTCTGGATTTTTTTATAAGCTTGCATTTGCATGGATTGTCATTTTTAAGAAAGATGAATAACAACATTGCAAGAAGGCTGAAAATGTTGAAAAATACCAAAATAAAATGAAAAGCTAGGATTTCTTATATACTTGGAAGTACTTCACTTCTGATAATTAAGGGAGATATGCTGATGCTAGAAAATTTAAGACTAGTAGAGAAATTAAAGATGAGATGTTTGTTATCTACAGAGAATATTGTGGAATGAAGGGAATATAATCCTTTTCAAATATACATTTTATAATTATTATGATGTTTCGGAATAATTAAAGAGAAGCTTTTGAAGCTCATGGAAAGTTCAGACTGTTCTTTGAAATTAATGAGCACACCATTATTGTCCTTGATATTCAATGATTACACGATTTCTTGTACTACAACATTTATTGTATTTCAGTTTTGTTGTACAATAGTCAACGATTCCTTCGCCTTTAATCAATTATCATCGGCTACATAATAACATTTTTCAAGCCCATTTCAGTACGGACTTCACTTAAAATATACGATAATATTGCCTCGAACAATTTGTGCAGGCACTGTGATAGAAAGAAGATTGCATTTGAAATCGTGTGTTTTGGCCCGGAAAGATTGATCAAATATAAAAAGTGGTTTTTCTTGATCGAGATTCGCACATATAATTATGCATGACAACTGTGGGCAAAACGCTGGCAGCATCTCCAAATGACAATTAACGCAAATTATTTGGGATGAAATCGATTATGTTGTTATATACTCAGCCACGCTGGGAAAATAAATATGTGAAAACCCACAGCATACATCCGATTTCAAGGTCTCCTAAGTTGCTGGTTTAATATTAGATCCTCTGCCGATTAATAATCAATATTTGAGGCCCAGTTACGCCCCAAAATCATATTTCCCCCCACCGATTTTCGCATCAAAATATTTGTTTCAAACAGAGAAGCTAATTTAGGAGATGCATCTTACTGGGGGTAAAGGGATGTCTAGCTCCCCATCCCAATTCCTTTAAAAATTCATTGGTGGTGGTAAGGTAACGTTTTCCTGCTGGGGGAAAAAATGAACAGATCCAAAGACAATGTTTTATACGAGTCAGGTATAAAATGATTGATAACAACAACCGAAGGGGGGCATTTCATGGTAGGGCCATAATTTAATTTACCTTAAGTGCTCGCTAAACAATTGCTAAATTTGAGTTGAGGGTCGTTCATAAAGCTAGTCGTAGCTTAGATCGTTATATATTTTCAATAACAATAAAACTATTATTGTAAATTGACACAGCCTACTACTGGTTGGTGCTGTCAATAAATACATAAACAAAATCCATAGTAATTGGTATCTCGTATTTGGGTAGATTCGGGAAGTTGTAAAAAATGCTGTTGTTTTTTTTTCCGTAAAAATACTTGTAAAAGTATAAACGAAATATTTTCTGATTACCTTCATTTTCACGTTTAGGTATACCGCTGAAAATTCCCATGCTAAGGAGTTTTCCGTTAATTTATAGCGCTTATATCATGAGAATTCGCTAATAATGGTGGGTGGTATCGTTTTAACCTAATAATTTGGATGAGAAAGTTTTACCAACCTTCAAATAAATTAAGATTTATTAAGCTTTTTTTAAGAACCGCCTCATGCTTAGATGCTGTTAGGATAAAGGGTGTACACCGAGGGACTCTGTAATTAAAAATTACCTCTCCAATGCAAGTACGGCAAAAATCAAACGACCCTTAAACTAAAGCTTTTAAAAACGCATTCTTGGTCATTTTCGTGAAATAACCGTGTAATTATGTACTCAAATGCGCGAATATTGGTCAATAAAGCATTCAATGGTGACTCCTGAGAATCTCTAATTGCATGGGATTTTCTGCTATAATTTTGATGGAGAATGCAGGCTGTTCCAGACGTGTTATCACAGAATTGAATGTTTTCGATTTACAAATTTGTATTCCAGGGTAATATGTACTTGATTCCCACTTTTCCAAACCCTGTTAAGGATTTGCCACAATCTACAACCAGTGTACATATTTTTGTTGTAGTTTCCCCGTTTATTATCCTGAAAAATTCCACGAAAATGTACTGTTTACGAAAGTTTCGCAAAAGATAGCGTCCACCTCTTTTTCCTCTCTCGGTTTTCTTTTAATAAGCCGGCAATTAAACTTGTTCCGCGGAAAATTTCGCTGAAATTGTCTAAATGCGCCAAAGGGAGCTTGGTGTATCTAATAATATACGATATACGTACATGTTAACATCGGACTCGCATATAATTAGTCGCTGCAAATTCTCAAGAGAAGCGATCCCCGATAAGTTACGCAAAACGTAAAAATCTCCGCTTTTAACGAATGATTCCCCCGGGAGTCATTCTCGCCTCCGTATATTGCTATGCTAATGCGCTGGCCACTCTGCTGTCCAGTGAGGATAAGACCGTTACAAATGGACTCGTTTAGGGATTTTTGTTTATCGGGTTTCGCCAACTTTGTTTTGAGTAATTACGATTAACGACTCGTGCAGCCTAATAATAATTTTAATTAATTAATAAAATGCCATGGGTGTGGAAATACCATGTTAAGGCAATGACGGCTGGTTGCACGGTTTTCTGTTTAATTTATTATTTGGATAATTGAAGATTTAAAGTTGACGGTCTGTTAAGGCATCACCGTCATATACTATATATAGTAGATGACACACTGAGCATCTGGTCAATTCTTGCAGATAATTCTACGCTAGAATACTTATTCCTCTGTTCACACTTTGTTTTTGATATTTATATTGAATTATGTTAAAAATAGCATATAAGCATATAAGTTTCAGAAGTGAATTTCCTCGTCAATATATAGTATCTTGGCATTCGCAGAAATTTTCTTGAAAACTGTTGAAGCATGTTGGAAGGAATAATAATAATATAATCTGGATTTGCTTTTGTTGATTGGATTTTACGAGTGTAACAGCGTCTCATTTTCTCAAAATCCGTATTTTGACCAGTTCCGGGAAATTTCATTTTCCCATATGTCAGACCATAAATTGATTTTCGGTCCACTCAAAGAGAGAATCGTTATAAGATGGTGTCCAGTATTGCTCGTTGGTCCAATAATGGCGTTTCTTACGCAATTACCGCATCAGAAATTGATTCTGTATTGGCAATTGTCTACAAAAGAGAGAAATAAGAAAGTAATTTATCATGTCGGAGAAATCAATCCTCGCGCTACGTGGATTATTATTATTATCGGGAAAAACCTTAAGTAAGAGTTCGGGACAAGAAACTTGACCAAATTCAATTCATTTAGGAGATTAGGTCCGGCACCATATGTGTACAGGGCGGATGAAAAATCTGTTAGTATGAACAATTGCTTTGATATTTACAGTACTTAGGATTCTGTGTATCAGCTAATTTACTTTTATTGAAGAAATAAGAATTGAAAACTTGTGTATAGGTATGTGTTGTGCACCTCATAAATTTCGTTGGAGCCCTTCTGTCTAACCTATTCGCGTTTTGCATGTGTGGTCAAAACTTTCGATAATACATGTTATACATGTTAATACTCTGTTATGCTTTCATCCCAATGTTTACAATTCATTATCTAAAATATCAGGGAACACGTTTATAACACCATCGATCTAATTAGTTAAACAATTATTATAAAAAAATGTGATTGTTATCGTGGTTTTACCCCGAACAATACACAAATGACAAAATCTATCAGGCGTTTTATATAAAAAAAATTTTTTTAAAACAATTGAGAAATGAAATTTTCAATATTTCTGGTTGAAAGTTTATATTCACCTTAATGGATCATCTTTTTAAAAGTTTACTTCAAACATGCACGTGTTTTTTTTAACTCGTAAATTTTATGAAGCGTCAATTTAATGGTTGGCAATCAATTAATTTCACACGAACGGCGTATCTCTCGTCAGGATCTCTAGAACAGCCTTTTGTTCTAGCTAAATTTATAGATAAGATTTAAATCGGTGATTAAAACTGACAGGAGCTATTTATTCCGATCACACACGTTGAAGCCTAGGCGCCTTGTTTTGCCTTTGGGTATGCGAGTATTCAGCCATACGTAAATGGCGTTATATGCAGAAGTTATTTCTAAATTAAAACAAACCGTTTATTGACCTGCATTGAATAATTCCTGACTTATGCTTATAAAATCACATCGCTAAATAACACATATGTTTATTATTTTGTTTGCCCGATTAGTTTGTTTTACGTGATTTTTTACTAACTAAGTATGCTCCGTGTTTTTCCAGGTTTGCCAAGTCATATAGCCCAGAAAGATCTATTTCGATCTATTTTCCATAAAGATATCGATAAATATAGAATCCCGTTAATTCAGCGAATGTTTGACAATCATTCAATATATTTTTAAAAATTAATCATTCTTTCAAAGATACCACAAAAGTTATGGTTTTTGTATACATCCTCAAATATTCCAGACATCTCATTAGTTGTACAGAAAATGTCTACATGCAGCTCAGCAGTCCATTCATTCAGCGTCACCTAGGGCAAAGAAACGAAACCATGCAGTGGTTGCGGAAATTGTTTTCTCAAATGTTGAATTCGTTGGTCTGCGAGCATCTTTGCAGGTTTACTGCTGCTCGTATAAAATATCCCGTGTTCTCGGAGTAAACATTTCCCACGGGCATTCACTGTTATTAATTCTGACAACTTATTGTTTTAATGATAAATTCTATAAGCGTTATACATGTGTACATGCACGGCGTAGTGTATAAACTGCAACTCCCTAATGCAGTCGCTGTTATTTGAAATATAATATTTACACGAAGAGAAAGTTATCCATTTCGATAATCTCCTAGCTCTTTCTATCTTATCATCTTACAGTGTAAACGGAGTTTTCGAACCTAACAATTTCCCGGACGAACTTTCTGAAAATTTGATTTATAAAAGTTGTTTATTTTAAAGACGACTTTCGGTTATTTATAAACTGTTTTAAAGGTTTTAAGGTTTTGTACATTAGGTTTTTTTGTGATTGAATTAAGCACTTTTCTTTGTAATATTTTTTTAGCACTGAAACTACTTGAGATAAACGACAGATTAATTTAGACGGTTCTTCTTCATTTCACGCCATATCAAGTGAAATATGGTTGAATTACAGGTTGATAATGTACATGTTCTGTGCATGACCGTTCTTCCAGTTTAGTGTGGTTTTTATCATTCGATAGAGCTGGAAATCCGAGTTTTATGGATAGAAAGCAGAGCACGATTTTTTTCCATCTACTAGCTAATCAAATTAATTTGAATTGAACAAATGACCTTAAAGTTGATACTGTATTATTTCCACCAAAAATTCAGCCTTCTCGAAGCTCCTAATTGCTTATCGGGTTTCTGACAAATAATTAGTCTCTAATAGTACTCTCGGAGTAAATATGACCGCCTAATGACAGCGTTTTCACCGAATCTGGTCCAAATTGGACGAAAATTAATTTGAATTTACGGATCATCAATCAAGAGCCAAATTCGAAGATTGAATATCAGAAGTGTTGGCCTTGTCATTGGTCAGAAAAACAATGACCAAGAAGGGTGTCATGCACAATGACGCTTCATCTTTTTCCCTCTTCCTACTTCATATTTTTATTTTATTTTTGATATGAAAAAGAGGGAAAACTTGATAGGGCTTGACCGATGCGAGGATCCTTTTCATTTCTTTGGGCACGAATCTGGTTCAATCTTTTGTCGCAACTTTTGCTGAGTCAGGGATTCATTACAGGACAATTGCATTTAAATAACGTTCATGGGAACAGGAAATAAGCGACGGGAGGTGTCGCTGCGTGTCACCCGCCATTAACACTGACCTGAATCCATGGGGCAACTGTTTCTGATGATAATTTAGGAAGATTTTTGCTATTATTAACTGGTGATGCACCCTGTTCAGAGCAAATCGACGTATCATACATGTATAAACACATTTGTGCTTTAGCATGTTGTTCCAATACTGGCTATCTACTCTTACTTCAACTCAAGGTATCAACATTATATGGGATAAAATCCTTATAAGCAATCTCATTTTATTTTAAACGTGGATTAGTCTAACTTTAATGGACACTCAACATCTTCGTTCAATAGAATTTGAAACAGCTAAGGGTTATTTGGAATGTCATATGGAATTGCGTATAGTCGAAATGATTATAGGCATCCGGACTAGGAACAAAATTGTAAGGTGTCAGAGATTCGAGTTTTCATGTATGTAGTTAGTTCTACGTGCACTGTATGTCTGTGTGTGATGTGAAAATGCCAACTGCGTAAAACTGCTGTTAAAAATTATGCTCGTATTCTTAACATGCCTCATTATCATAAAGGGTGGCGAGAAGTTTTTACCTCGTTTCTCAGATTTAAAATATTCAGCATGCGTTAATTATGTGTTTATGCGACAAAACAGAGGTTTTTATGAGCATTTACACGTTGTAAATATGCTCATTTTCCATAAGGGAGAGATATTCTCATGGTTTGGTCACTAACACCGCCCCCACGTACACCGTGTCCCATAAATTAAAAATACAACGATTTTCTGCATTTTCCCATGCTCCATCTTCACATTAAAATAACAATGAAGCGCCCACTATCTCCCCCTTGTGTCCTTGTTTCCATGCATTTTTCAATGAATTGCATTTTGTATATCTTCGTGGTTTTGCCCCTATTAAATTTGGGCAAATATTTTGCTGCTGCTCGAGTGTTCTCGTATGATAACGATGTTTTCCTTGGTACGTCGGTGATTAGCCCTATTGTTTCTAGCGTCGTAATGAGAAAATTGCGGGGATGGACTCCGAAGTAGACTAAGGGGAAAGGGTTTATTCCCACCAAAAATTAAAAGCTTCTGGTCAAGAACCCTTAAACTGGTTTCAGACTTTCATTAAAATAATTGTATTAAAAAGGTCTAGCGGGTGGTAAATTGTTTTGCCATGCTGTCCCAACAGATGGCACCCGATTCGTCTCATGTTCACCATCAGAATGTTATAAAGCTACATCCATTTTATACATATGGTTTATATGCAGTAAATAATCCTATATACATTCATATTGCCAATATTTAAAATCCAAATGCTTCTCAGTTGGTCATATCATACAAATGTATGATATTGGTGTATGAATTTGTGTCCCATTTCGGATAAACTACCTATAACTAGTAGTATTTAGTATAATTTATTTTCATTTTTTTTTGGGTGTATACGCTAACCCTGACATGATAAGGTCGAAGACCATCATCGTCTATAAAACAGTACGCTATTTTACAATTTTATTTTATATTATGAAAACATTAGGTAATATACGAATATCCGCGTTACATTAAACGCAGGTGTACTTAAGGTTAAATAAGATTACTGGGTGGTGAATGAGAAAAAAATGATTTAAGTATACATCCTAAATACCGGTTTCTCGTTATTTTGGAGGTAATTTATAGTAACGACCCACGGGCTAAAACCTTATAACGAGGAGGGGTTATGGCTTGGACTACAGCTTATAATTTCGTTCTCACGAAAAATAACACCATATTTGGCAAAATTTACGCCAAAACTAAAGGGAAGCGCGAACTGATTTATTTGAGAAAACTTCAGTTTTGAAAGGTTTTCAAATATTCTAGCTCTATGATTGTAATAAAAAATTGGGGCTATGTCAAGATAGCAAATGAGTGTTTAACTACGTATATACGAATGTTAACTACGCATGCAATGTACCCAATATCTCCGTCGCTACCGCCCTTCAAGGATCCTTATTGTTGTCCAGAATATGAATATGCATGTACGTACGTTTCAGTATTATACTATGTATACGTTATGATACGACATTATACCAATTTTATGCGGATTAAATCATTGTCCTAAATATTGCAATTTTTTACATTTTGGAGTTAATTGTCATCACTTCTGAGCATTTGTGTGTTTTTGGCATAGCATTATTTTTATTTTTTTTCGTACTTATTTAGCATATATGTATATAGTATCAATAGGTGAAGACTAAGCTTAACTCCTTGCTTTAGAATTTAAATTCATTCATACTGTACATATTCAGCACAGTATACGACATTTTTATAGGGAAGTATTTATGAAGTTTATTCAGTAATTTACAAGGCTTTACCATGTTCCAATTCTTTAAACGTGCAAGCAAGCGCGTGTAAGTTTTAACGTTTTATACGTTACCTTTTGACTTATAAGATGTATACATCCAAAATAACATTTCAGGATGTTGTTAATAAACTGGCTATTCATGTTTTTATCTGCACTCTGATGTTATAAAACGGCATGCCATTATAACTGGGGTAATAAATCCGTAAAATTTGACGTTTATTATATGTGCAATATAAATTGCATGTGTGCGCGCAACTTTATAATAATTTGGTCGTCCGACGATAAAAGTCCATATCATTTTAGAAGGATAATAAATGCGTGCGACTGACCAAAGGGCGAGAGGCTATCTAACTAGACTCTACAACTAGATAGTTAATCTTTGTTTACTCTATAGTTTGAAAAATCTACAACAAGTGGGAAAATTGATGAAAATCAGACCTATAATCAAGTGCTTCAAATTTTTGAATCTGTATATAAACCACCAATTTGCGTCGTACACATACTATTATCTAAGAAACTTTAATAATAAAAAATAAATACTAATAGCTTTTGCAATGTACACAATGTATGTACTTTTTTGAAGAAAAAAATCGGCAGTCTCTGGATAAATAAAAATATGAAAATGAAAATATACACAGGACAACTTATAATTGAGAAAAAGATTAATAGCCGTTAAATTAATAATAGTGGAAACTTAGTTGATCATAAAATCTATCAAAATAAGTACGTATTAAAAGTATTAAAATGTATAACGGTTTAGAAGTTGAGTTAAATTAAGAATGATACAAATATTTAAAAAAAAAAAAAAACATGTACACATTTGAATGTACGTAAATGTTTGTTCCCTTTCATTTCGTGACTATCAAAATATATTTTTTAAATATTTTCGAAATACATGTGTTGTACATTTATAAAAATAATCATTTTTTTCTTTAGTTAAAACCTAATGATCCATAAATGTATTTTTAAATATGTTTGAATTTTCAAGTAAAGGGAAATAAATTTGCCATTTACTTTTGACGCACATTAACAGTTGCCAAACGGCTGTCAAACCTAATTATTAATGAATCTTAATACCTATTCAAATGTTAGATAATCTTGAACAATGCATGAACAGCTCATGCAAATATATAAAAATCTCTGCTAATTTATTTTGTCTCTTATAATGTTTTATTAAAAAAATAGTTTGGTGGGCACCATGTAATTTCTCCAATAACTTTAATGGACTCGAATTAACGACGCCATTTTGTTCACCAATAAATCTGAATTTACGGATTTTTGGAAATCCTTGCTCGGATTTAATCTGATTAGGACTTTGATAAGCCAGCGAAAACCTGCAGGTGTCCGGATTTGATCAAAGGATTATTATTTCGCTACATTTTTTTTTTCATTGACCAACCCTCTGCAAACGGGGTTCTGACCCCATAGATTTATGACCCCGGGGACAAAGGGGGGTAAAGGTCACGAGTTGAGGGAGCCCAGGGATTGCTGGTGAATGACGCTAATTCGGAGTAATTCAATTACATCGAGAGTTGTCTAGGTACATTTGCTCATTTCGGTGAGAAAAGGCCTAGCTCGAGATTACTTCCTAATGGATGACTTAAGCCTGGCTTTGTTTACGGCTTAATGTCAACTTACTTTAATTCCGCACAAATTATGAATCGAGGATTTCGTCCTATTTTGTCTTATTTTGCCTCTCGAGGCCTAGTTTTTAATCTTAAATACGATATCACTCGCAGTAGGACATAATGTCACCTGGCGGCCGCATTTGCAGGCAAGCAATAAACACCAAATTGGTCTGCTAGGTGTCTTAAGGCCAAAGTAAGAAAGTTTATAGTCACTTTCGCCATGGAGTTGATAGCGGATACTTAAGATGTTTTCTAATCTGATTTCTGTAACATGCCATCGCTTCTAGTTCATATTTACTTTTATTAAAGGGTTAATCGATGATATCTATTGTTATCGGAGATATAACCACTGATTCAAGACACTTTTTCAGACTATCATAAAACCAATATCCGAAGTGTTTTATCTTATCATAAAATCGCTTAATCTCGATTATCCATCGACCGAATAAGCGTTTACATCGATATTAAAACTGCACAATCACGATCTTGATTATCCTACCCCTCGATTCATCCATTTTTTGTCATTTTTTATTGTCACTCAAATTCATTTTTAATGCTCGACGTCCCTGACAACGATATTAATTCATAAAAGGAACGTTATTAAATAAAACTCCCAAAAATCGTTAAATTAAATCCAATCA
>JAUJYV010002187.1:0-13483 GCA_033995625.1 Ophyiulus pilosus
CCCATAGGGTACCTATTTTGTTGCAACACATCTGTACCTCCGAAGCTTGACATTTGTACCTTTCCCGTTTACAGTGTACACTACAGAATTTCTAAAAAAAAAATATATATATAAATATATACCGCGTGCATAAATAAAGAAAATTCATGCATAGAAAGTGATTGTTCTATCTATTTAAATGTTCTATATACATACGTATATTCTATTTAATTTTCTGCCACCAGCATATACTGAGCGTGCAAAACCATATGGCTTGATGTTCATATTTTAAACCAAATTAAAATAAACAAAAATTATTATATGCACATGCATGCATTTTGCAAAGTATAATGGAAAATAACATTGTTATACATGCATATGTATATACATAATGTATAGACCGTGTAAATACATGCATGTACATGTTTTTTTTAAAATATATACCCTGGCATTTAGAATGGTAAACATGGATTAATTAAAAACATTTAATAAATGTGTTCCCAATGTTGAAAATGTCTTAAGAAATCCAGACAGCATGCAGTTCTAAAACAAAGACCCGCGTAAACAACATCGCTTTGTATGTTGTACGAGTCAGCTGACGCCGGCAATTTATAGGCCTACGACCGGTGTTTTTTAACGTGTTTAATAGTCCGAAATAAATAATAATAACGTTGAAAATAAGGAAAGGGCGAGGCACTTTCTCTTCCAGCGTCTCGGAATGCGGAATTTCATAAGAGAACATGGCGAGTTTTAACTTGAACTTTCAAGGCCGACACCCGAATGTGAATAAAGCCATTAAACGGGTAATTTATGAGGCCATAAAACTGTTAAAAGTCATAAAACGTAAACGAATACGCTGCTTGGCGGGGACTATTATCAACATGGCCGTCCTGACCCCGTTTCTAAATATATATATAAACCATACGGGTACACACACAATATTACGATAGCTTGTTTTCATATAAAAATGAAATTAAGGCCCCAAGGTCCGCGTTAGGCCTAACGAAAAGGCTTAGAATAAAGTTTTAGGCCTAATTCGCGGTTCGGCCGCTGGGAATGGGAGGCGCTTCAAATGGAAGGTTCGAAATATGGAATTACATGGGCAAGGCAAATTTCGTAGAACTAGGACTTTGAAAATGGTTTAGGTTTAAATTTTAAGCCTAATGCCGACGCCTGCCGTATGGCTAACCAATTTCCGTCTTAGGGGTGTTTACCAAATAACAGAAAATGCGGCTGCACGTTTTTCGAGGGGATCATCCGTTGTGAGAAAAATGTGTTTTTCGACTTTTGTTTGACGGGAGGACAGCCGAAGAATGTGGCCGTAGGATGGTCAAGATATAGGGAGGGGTCAACTAGAAAATGGGGAAAAATAATACCCATGGGGAAATAAGGAAAGCGTGTCCAGTGACGAAAGACTGACGGCTTATCCTGAAAAAAAATTGACAAATGGTAGAAATCTACAAAATATTTGGGGAAAAAGGCCTTAAAACGAGGCTTAACCCGATAGCCCTCGTTTAAGCCTTTACGGTGACGGTCGTTTTTTGACTGAGGTAATACGTGTGTGTGTGTATACTGTACGTAGTATTTTTCTATAATTTTTATAATCGGCGGTTATTTTGTTGATCTATCGCGGATTAAACTCGAATTATCTGTGATTTAACTTATTTTAATTGCCTTATTGATGGTCGAATGGTACGCAGTACATGTACTACGTTGCATGCTTAATTTTGGAATCGCTGTCATTTATGCTAGTTTTATGAAAATTGTATATTATTGAAACTGCAAATTTGAAAAACGTGCTTGGAAAGATAACACATACGTATTTAGGGAATAACGTATGAACTTATTTTTTTTTTAGTTAAGCTTAAATTATAATACGAATATTCTTTTCACGTTCCTTGTGGGGTCTTTCATAAATTTCTGGAAAAAAACCTCCCACCGTTTTGAAAACGTTTTGTGGAATTTGCAATAAACCCAGAATTTTTCCAGGTTTTCCCTGACCTTTGGAAATATGCATATGAACCCTCCCCCTTCAAAATCCCCTCTATCCCTTTGAAAAAAGCCCCTATTTTGATGGCAATTTTTGTATACTCGTTGAAAATAAGCCCTGTCCAGTGTAAGGGAAATGCGTGACAGCTAGGAAGATAAATGCATTTTTCAGTCTGTTTGTAGCCCTATATACGAGAGGGATTTTTTCGAGTCCCCCTAAAAGTATTTTGGCACCCTGAAGGAATTTGCAGGCGAACACATTCGCAGATGGTCCCGAACTGGAGTAAACTAAACGCATTGTATCTCGTTTGCTTTTAATCAGAAGAAGACACATTTTATTATTAGATTGAAAAGAGAGAGAGAAAAAAAATTCCCCAATTTCGGGCTTTTTCTCATATGTTTTTAATTACTTTAATGTATTTACAAGCTTTTAAAAGTTTCTAACCAAGGGTAAATGAATCCGCACAAATTCCCCCCCTTCGTCTCTTTCTTCAAATGAGCCGGCCTTTATAGGCCTTTTTCGAAAACAAAAATAGAGGGCGCAGGCTGTAATTATTTGGCGCCACTTGTTTTGTGCAATAATTGTATTTAAACCCATTCCTAAAACCTAAAGCAAAAACCATGACGAACAACATATACGTGATCGTAGCATATACACATGTTTGAAAGTACGCCTGTCTTAACAATACTAACTGTATAAAATATTTGTTTTTCACATAAAGTTAGAATAAATTAAAAATTAAATAACTGAAGTATCAAACCATCTTTATTGAATCAAAATGAATAATTACAAAGTTTGTCAAAAGATGGCGCTAGCATTGTTGATTATTCGCTGAAGGTGTATACTATATGCATGAGTACCTTTTTTGCATGTATTTTTAGTACATTTTTAATGTTTTGTAATTGTATATATGTACATATACAGCCTGGAATTCAGGATCTTTGTAATTTGTCTTATTGACAATAATAACAAGCTTCAAAAGGCAGGAAAATTGTGCATATTAATTTATTTCCAGGAAAGTTGATATAATTGAAGGATTTGGTAGATTTATTACAAAAATCTCAGCTTGAGTTCTAGGAAATTGTTTACGTGTTTGGTTCGCACACGAATTGGTATTTTATCAATGTCTGACATGCATGTGAGGTTTTTTCATTGCAGTAATAAAGTACAATTCAGGAAATATACGAAATCCTGTTTTTTAATATGCTTTTTAAAATCAAAACAATTGAGACAACAACAAAAAATATGTAAAGGGCAACACAATAAAATTTAAATCGAGTGGTATTTTTTTTGTTCTTATTTGGATCGTATACAATAAACAATGAAATGCTCAAACTTGTCTACATGCATATTGAATTATAAATTTCAATCGATGAAAGTAATGAAACTATGTTAGAATAACTGGTTTTACTCAAATTTTATATACATACATATATCTAGGTGACATGACATATCATATGGTGACAAAAAATCCATGCGATTTACTTGAACTATGAACTTCGTGTTTTGTGCAGATACAGGATGCCTCACCGCGCACTATTTGTCTCATGTGACTCGTACATGCACATAAAGTGACTAACAAGTGGATTTAACTATTTTAATTATAGGGACATCATGGCGTGCTTTGATGGATACACGCCCTTTATACAAAAGGCATGCGCTTCACATATTTTGTTAAACAAACGATAACCCTCCAAACCCTCTCCCTTCACTCATTCCCATCTCTAAATTCATTGTTTTCAAGTATCCAACCACGTGACATAATGTACCCCCTGTCATTGGCCCCTAGATTAAAATGGGGGCTGTTGTCAAATTTACTTGGTTCAAAGGTGTATATCAAGTAACACGGTTGACCAACCAAGAAAAAGCACAAGCAAGTGAACATATACTGACCGGTGGAAAAATTGTATATAGGAATTCCATATATGGACATACATATGTATATGGGATATAATATGTCCCTATATAACTTCTCCACTGTAAATTATTTTGAAGACTGGTCAGTTATTTAGACCGCTGTGACTTAAATTAAACATTTAGTGACGTGTTTGAAATCAGTCATGCACGTAAGCATATATATACACAGAAAGCTGAAAATGACGTCATTTTTGGCAGTGATTTCTCTGAATGAATATGACGTCATATGGGCCAGATTTTTGGTGGGATGATCACTGTAATGTCGTTTAGCCAGTTTGGGTTGCTAATTGTTTTACACGTTTCATCTTTTATGGTTTGTCCCATGCATTAACACGTGTTGGGTGTCTCCCTAAAAGTCGTAAAAGGGCCCCCTCCAAGCAGCCTCCTAATCCAGTTTCAAAGATGGCCATCGTTGATCAAGTGCTCCCATTTAACACCTTGCTGAGAACAGGGTGAATTAGCGTTTTCAAAGAACACCGACGTTTATTTATGGATCGCTCTCGGGTTTCGACTTGAAATCGGTCTAGAATTGCGCCAATAACAACAGGTTGTTTGTTTTTTGCCACCATTGTACATAGATGCTATTTGGGAAGACATTTTATTGTTGGAGTTCACTCTAGGAGGGCCCTCGTTAATGACGTAACAAGAGGGTAGAATGCTAAAAAAAGGTCTTCGGAGTGAATTGTTAACTAACTTTCGCCACCTATATAAAGCAGTGCCATCTGTTGGATTTTTCATGTACAGTTCTTGGAATTTAAAGCTTTTGATAATATTTCAGTGTGCAGAAATTATATATGGTGAAAATCCATATATGAACATATCAGAAATTGGACATATGTCCGTATGTCATGAATAGAGCAACGGATATGTCCATATATCTACATGGGTATGTTCAATATACACTGATTGTGCCATATATTACATGTACTACTTAACTTTATATACGTACATATAGCAATGCATGTTTTCTGACACATGGAAATATATGACATCTCTTTCAAACTGATAGGCTGTGACATTATGTAACATGGAGTCACGTTCTATATGTGTGTTTATAAAACTTCATTAACTTCCAAGACTGATTTTTTGTTTTTAACTTCATTTACAGGAATGCACAGAAACTGGAATAATGGACTTAAAACGTTGAAGATGCCAGCGATGGACAAGTTCTGTTATGTCTCTTCGTAAACTACCCTGTAGATCCGGGTTTTTGTAGATTTGTAACAAGTCAGAAGCTCGATTCTACAGGTATCTTACGGAGGAGACGACACTCGACGCCACCACGTGGACCATTCTTGAAGAAAAAGTTACTATAGATGGCGCTATATACGTTTCAATGCATGACAGTATTACAAATGAACACTAGATGGCACTGTGAGTGAGTGTCGAATGTTTGTATATTTTAAAGCTGCATATAATTACTTATTTCAGGTTTTATTCCGGGAATTTTGAATTAGTCGCCAATAAATTTCGTTCGAAGTTTGTGTCGTGTATATGTTGTCAAGTTAGCATTTAGAATGCCATTGCTCATTAAATTAGCGTTTTATATTCCATAATATGTCACATAATTGTAGAAGGAAATCCTATCTATTACTAATAATACCAGAGTGGAAAAATTATATAGGGCCATGTGTTTGAAGCCATGGCCATAAATGGGGTTTTATACATATGTAGATGTATGGAGATGTAGGGACATACATACTAAACATTGCATATTCATTAGCAAAACATATTAGCACGTTGCCCTGCTCAAGGTCATGCCTGGTACACCTGCTATTTTAATTATCCTCGACATTTGCATAAATTATTTCCGGAAACAGAATAATGGGAATTATGGGAATGTTCCTTTCAAGATGGCCGCTCAGCTGATGTAATCAGATGTAACGTCTCATTTGTTCTGAACAAGTGGAGTGAGCATGTGGGATTTTATACCTTATACCGCAAGAAACTGTTAAAACACCTGTTGTTTTCTTATATCAAAACTGCTAACTAGGAAATTAAATACGGTGTTTCAAAGCCTGCGTACATGTATAAAGTCGGTGCTTTTAACGGAAATAAGTTTTGCTGCTCCACGAACCACGAAATTACTGCGAAGAATAGGTACGTCACAACTTTTGTTATTTTTATATTTGGAATTTGAGATCATTGGATATTAATTCATATCTAGGTGCTTGTAAACGATGCTGGAAATACAGCTCATATAAGATAGAAAATGTATTTAAGGCCATGTGTGAGAGTAGACGTGGACATTCTATTGTGGATGTCCAGTAGCCTTGAAAAGCGGGGAATGTGCTGGATTTTTATAGTGTGGTAATTATTCGTGTGAGGGGTCCTTGAAAATGTAAAAAATGATTCTTGGAGTCTTTGAAATATGCTCGAAATTTCGTCATCTAGTTTACTGGACACCCTGTATAAGTGCACACGTGAGATAAACACTGTATAATCATACGTACATGGACATAAAAGGTTATACATTCGCATATAGTATGGGTATATACATGAATGTGCAATTTCTGATGTGTCCATGGCCGTTTATGGACATATGGACCCACCAGAAATTCGAAATATTAGAGAGTTTGAACCAGTCAACGTTAACGAAACGATAACGGGGAATGTCATTGGAATGCCTTGCAACTTGACATTCCAGTCCGCCAGCGCTGTTTCTCGTTCTCGTTCGCGTTATCGTTACCGTTATCGTTTCGTTAACGTTGAATGGCTCAAACTCTCTAATGTAATTTTCAGGTTTTTAAGATAAATTTACAGTAGGCTCGAACATGTATGATCAATGAGAAAAGCATGACACTCATTTGTCATACTTGTTACGTACATTGACGTATTTGCTTTGTCATGTTTCCTGAATTATCAATTTTTGTATTTCCGGTGGAGGAAAAACATCAAATTTCATAACTGAATCAAAATGATTAACATGTGAAATCATGTAATTTTTCATGTCTTTAAATTGTCCCAGACTCCCTCGGATCAACAACGTTTGACAGTCTTGCCAAATTTCTTGTTCGATAAAGCAACCATTGGCGATATTTTATTATAAGATGTAAATTGAGTTTCCAAATATTTGAATAAAATAGACAAAGTTCACGAATGTCCCTTCGTTTGGAAATCGTAACAAAAAGCCAAGATTCTTTTGAAATACCTGTACAGAATAAGTAAAGGTCAAAAAAGATATTTGTTGCCAAAAGCGCTCATGGGTTTGTTATGACTCATCCGTGTGCCCAATTTCCCATCATGCTTTACGGTTGGTCTAATTTTCCGGATTAGGTGAGAAAGCGCCTTAGCATTTTTTTTCTACTGCTGATAAATAACGTGTCGAACATGCAGAAAAACTAAACTAATTACATAGCAGCACCAGTGTGAATATAAAAAAAATGCTGATAACAGCTCTATTACCATGCATATAGTCTATCATGTGTTCATTCTTTTGTTATGAAAAATGTTTTCATAAAAGAAAACTAGGTGTTGCCAAGTGTGGAAGAAGATTTTTTTGTCAAAAAATAGGATTGGAGGATGATCCTAAGAAAAAAAATCATGGCGTATCGGTCAAGGTCTAATTAAGATAATGAGTATTTTACACGTTGAATTGAGTCTCGTATACAAATTGCCCTTAAGGTATTCATGCCGTCAAAATATCTACGTCAAGGTGCTAAAGAAGATTGTTAGAGGTTAAGGCAAATTTTCAAAAAATGTGAGCTCAAGGGCTCCATAAACAATGTCAGATATCAGACAGGATATTGCTCAGCATCAAAGAGTAGCCTACTATATATAACCATATATGAGAAAAATGCACGTATTCTGCATGTTAAATAAATTTAAATCCCAGTTTCATTATGCTTTGTTCATGGAAAGATCAATGTTAAAATATTAGCGCCATCTATGATTCATCCTATGAAACAACTCTCAGAATGAAAAAAATTTCTTTGACACCCTAATTAATAGTGGTATTCCGGTTGAAAAAATGATATAGTGCCATACATATATGATATTTTAATATCTCTAACAACATGTAGTATATGGTGTTTAATGGCGATGTATTTAAGAAAACGTGGACTTTGATGATTTATCAAAGTACTAATATTGCCCATTCAGTGTTTATTGAATATATCCATGTGGGTATTTGAATGAATGGTCACACACTGACATGTATATATGTGCATGTATTTTCATTTATGGGTATATATTTAGATATATGCCTAATTTCTGATAGTCAAAATATTAAATTTCCCAAATATGTCCCATATATAATTTTTCCAACTGGGATTTAACGAAATGCCCGTTAAGAACTGAAATTAACATAGTATTAGGAAGGGGACCATACATAGTACGTGCATGACACTCTGAAATCCTTGTGATTTATAGGGCATGTGAAACTACAGTAATTTCTCCATTGAGCGATTTCTGTTAACATCACAGTAAGTGGCCATCAATATTGATTTAATGGAGTGTTAATCATGTTTTATCAATGATACACCAGCTAACAATTTTATTTAATGAAACCTGTTTTAAATCCTCGATTTACGTTTTAGAACTGTTGTTTCGGAACATTCGTTATTGCTGTTGCTCAGCCATGGCACCACCAGGTGGCGCACCATACAAGTTAGGTCAAGTGCAATGTGTGGACTGAATACGTCATTTCTTGTATGAGCGTATTTGCAAACTGTACAGCGCTCAAATACATGTACACAATATGTCGGCGGTCCTTTGAAGTTATTTTACTTGAAAAGCAAGTGGTTCATTGAACTCTTTTAATTGAAGTTGATACTCAAAGCACCATCTACTGGGTAATCGTGCAGCTCTTTGTTTCATGCAAAGTGTCTATTATTGATGAGAAGGACCTTAACGGTTGCCATGGACCCCTAATTAGCATAGTCTAGCGATCGCACCCATAGTAACACGCCATCTGGTTCACATGTTTTTTTAGCCATGATCTCAATGATTTCAAATTTTGTAATACTAGCTTTCTGACATACAATAAGAGTAACTTAATTGAATCAATTAACATTATTCAGGTTCAACACCTTTTAAAGGTAGGAGAGTTTGGATACCATGTGTAAACTTTATATATGGCACAAGTAGAGGAAATTTCATATATATGGACATACATATCAGAAGTTAAGCATATCTGGCAACTGTATGTGCCATATTAAAAGTAGCCTGTTATTTTGAGAAATATTATGTCCATATCTTTACCTGCAGATAGCATGTTTAATATTATGCACTGTTATGTGTCATATTACAAGTTTAATACATCGACATCAAGCGCCATATATACATATGTTATATCTGTTATCTTTTCTTGCCAATGCTGATGTATGATGTTTTATGACCATATTAATGGAAACTATCAGATGAATCACTGTTTCAATAAAGTAGGTTTCCAATTCTTGACAATGCCACCCCTAATATCCCAAAATGGTTAATTCTCAATAAGATGAGGCAAAAAATACAATCTTTTAAAAGTTAAACCCATTTAAGACGCGAATATCTGATTTTTATATCGATATTTTCTCTGCTTTTCTTCAGGCGAAGAGAACATATAAAAAAGGTGAATTCTTTCGAGATATCATTTTGACATTTCGGGATGAAACGGATCGAAATGTGGGCGTTCATAATACCAATGAATAAATTAAGCTCTGAAATCAGTGTGGCAGAAATTTGTCCTATCGATTTTTAAGCTTTTTTTCCCCCCACTTTCGTAGCATTGACGTCGAGGGAACACCCAGAGCCCCCTAGCGATTTAAACTTGAAATTTTCCCATCGCCTTATATAAGCATTTTAAAAACGTGTAGCAGGTTTAGTAAGAGCGAATGCCCGTAGGTGTCGCTAGCTTCTAGGGTCATTCATCACTTTCGATGGCTTCTGTATATACATACTGCCTTTTACCTCTTCTTTTAATTATTGCCATTGGTTGTCCACTTTATACGCCCTAGGGGAAAGTGAAATGGAGAAAATAAAATTGACCGTCTGGGCCCGTGTCTGCCTACTTACAATGATTGATTGATTTACCGAATTTCGGATATAAAAAAAAACAGTGAATAAACGCCTGGAATTGGTTCAGATTTAGAGACGATAGAACAATCAAACTGCATTGGACGATATCGAACAGATTTTTTTACATTTAGATTAATCGTTATCTGCTAAAATGTTCTGTTAAATTTGTATTTTTCTCAACTAAAACGACGATGACTTACTTGAGTATACTTGGAAAGTTTTGAACACATCGGTTAAATTTTGCAAAAATTGAATGTATTTTTGCTTACACAATTTGTTTAATTTAAGATAATGTTTTTGTCTACTAAAGTTAGTTTGGCATTTACTTTTCGAATGTCCTGGGTGAAAAAAAAAATATAGGGCCATATATGCCATTTTATGTCAATTAACATTTCTCAAATTATTTCTTAGTGTATTAGATAGCCATATGGACATAAACGTGGATGTATTGACATACTGCACATGGCTAAGGTCATACGTTGGCAGTTGACATGTATGGGTATAAACTTTCATATATGCTTAATTTCTGATATGGCCATGTTTGAAATTTCCCATATACTTTATATATACATGCACAAAAAGCTATCCATGAACATAGAACAAACGCCCATGAAATGTCCAACGCCATCTAACGAGAATAAACGAAAATATTTATGGAATTTGTATTCGTTATATATACAGTATATGTTTGAGTCATTAGCATAAGAAAAACATTAAAAAGACACGGAAAAATGTATAAAGTACTCCACCCAAATAGGGATATAAGATAAATAAGATCGCCCATCAAGTTTCGTGCTTTTATAAAAGCAATTTTACGTGTTACCAAGGCGCCATCAAGCGGAATATATCATAAAGTTCACCTACCTTTTATCTTATGCCATGCGACAAATTATTGATAATTGCACTTTTCGTTGTTGTAGTTTTGTCTTTATTCAGTATATATCTATACATAAATCAAAAACAATAAATAACTGAATTAATTAAACGAGCTTATAATGCAGACTTTATAATTTTCAATACGCATGCAGTATTTTAAAAAATCGTTATCATGAACGTACTTAACGGTTTGAGATCCTCGTTAAAAGTAATCGAAAAGGTAATAGTATACTTAATGCAAACCTTAGTTATTGTAGTTAACCTTATCAACGAATCTTTGTGGTTGGTTGCACCAAGATCTCATTACTGCTTGATAGAGGAGATTTAATCTCTAATTAAACTAATCGGAATTAGGTGGTAATGTAAAACAAGCATTGTATTCTTGCGTTGGCACCCTGAGGATTAGCTAAATCGCGTGAGAACAGTTTTCATTGAGCAAACGGAAAAAAAGCTGAGCCAGACCTTCTAATTAATTTAATTAAGTGCGTGTGCTACTAATGCATATTAATGATGATGAAATTTACTATTTACTCGCTCTCTCCCACATATGCCACTTTACTTGAACGATATTTACTTTTGTCTTTGACAGAGTAAGCTGAACACAATGCACCAAAGAAGTAACGAGCTGGTAGTTTTTGCACGTTTAATTACATTAACTACAAAAATGATTTATTTGATAAATTCCAATGAAAATGAAAAACGTCACTTCAGCATAGTGTTTTCTTTACACTACTTGATATCAAAACTTGATTTCCAAGTAATTTCAAAGTGCTAAATTTGGCGTTTTTAAAGTTGTTTTCATTATTGACGATAGAAGTAATATAATCCTTTTGTTGATTTACTATACATTGCCCTCATGATAAAATATTTGTCTTTTTTAACCCAGAGGACCTTTGGGGCCAAGTCAACACAATAAGGCGTTGACCCAATAATCCAAGTATATAACAGTAAAAGGCATTAACTACTGTGTGTATTAATTATTGTATAATTACCAATATTGGCAAACTAGTTTGATTTACCAAAATTGGTAAAACCCACTGGCACTGTTCAACGTATAAGCTTGGGTCATACAGCATTCGTACGAAGACAGTGAATGCATAGAAGGCATAAGGAACGGCGATGTCCAGTTGACTTCAACCCTACAATTAAGGGTCATTGATTATAAAATAGCCAGCACGGTTAAGTCGCACAGGAGGCTACTTCAGTGCACTTCATTGGACACTTAAACAATCATTAGTTTGCGGATCCATTTTTCATGAGTGAAATGCATCATAGTGTCCCCTGTCCGTACAACGTGTCAGCAATACAATGAAATATTAGTCTAGAGAACTATGGGATGTCCGGTTCTCTTGAAAAATAAGGGAAAGCTGTCAAAGATGGACGTCTTTACACCTTTAGGCTAGCCTTTTGTGGATTACTGAGAATGCCATGAAAATATGGGAAAGGAAATTCTGGATACAAGAAAGTTGTAATAGCATTCCAAAGTATAGTATAATTTCAGAAATTCCTAGTCGTTCCCGGGTGGGAAAATTACATTTTGTGTCCCATATGTAATGATGTATGCGTGTGTTTGGCTTTTGGCAGCATAGATTAATGAATGATTTCACACCTGATATTTTCTAAAATTACTCTTATAGAACGGTGGCGACGTTATATTTGTATAGGCATTATGTCTGACCACATTTCTTACACGAATAAGTCAAGAGGTCAGCATTGGTATTTTAGATGCCGATTTTCTAATAAAAATGATTCAAATCACAAAATTCCACTATTTTTAAATTTTTTATCAAATGTTTTGGAAAGTGTGTTGCCAATTTAGACATACAATGTGTTATTTTACGATCTATCTTTGACCAGTCATTTTCCCATTATGTATCAGAACTCAAAAAAAGGAATAGTTATTGTATATTTTCTATAAGAAAGCACGCTTCGCAAATTTCATGGTAAATTTCCATCAAGGTGAGGGCAACCCATCAGACAATGCTGCACCTGAGGCTGCAGGCTTGTGCTCAAGTTTTTTCTTCTTGTTATTTTTTCTATCACGAAAAATAGCTATAACTTTACATGCCACACATAGATTTCGTCTTCTTTGAAAAAATACTGCTTATCATTTTTTTTTCGTTTTGTTATTATTATACTTTTATTTTTGTGTACAACAAGAATCAAATTTGTACAAAGAATAGCTGTTTTTTTTGTGTTGTTTTTTTTTTGGAAAAATCTACCACTCTTGATCGTGATGGAGGATTTTGTTGGTACATTTTGAAGCCAATTATAACATGCATCTGTAACCAGTGTTAGCAATAAAATATATATGAAATCATACCGCACACCTTCAAAACTGCACTACAAAAAAGCTGTTTATTTATACAGCATTCCTGGGTGGGAAAAATCATATACGGAGATGTATGGCTAGACAAAAAAGTGGAACCATCAAATGTTTGTATGTGTATGACATTTTTCTTTGCATTAATTGTTATGTATGGCTACAATGATATAGCCCACGATGACTAGAATATATGGTCTATACGAGCTTTCAAAACCTGGGTTATTACAATTTGTATCTAAGATATCTGTAGAACATTGTAAGAGAAAAGTGGTTTTTGGTTAAGATGCAAAATTCAAGGCAATGTAGAATAATGTTTGTACAGTAGACAAAAAAAGTATGGAAGCACCCAATATTTTTATGTTTAATGGTAAAATAATTTGCAAATAAATGTC
>JAUJYV010002188.1:0-13481 GCA_033995625.1 Ophyiulus pilosus
AAGTTTCACTACAATTCGCGTAAGCTTCACTGCAATACACATAAGCTTCACTGCAATGCACATGAACTTCACTGCAATGCTCATGAACTTCACTGCAATGCTCACGAACTTCACTGCAATGCACGATATCTTCCCTTCAATGCACGTTAGCTTCACTGCAATGCACATATGCTTGACTCATAAGCTTCACTGTTCTTACAAGCAGAAGTGGCACAGTGGCCATATTTTCATGCAAGATAAATGAATGATGAGTTTCAGGATTGGACGTTCATTCTGGATAATCATGTTAGTCTTTCATTAATTATTCTTGTCAAGAATTTCCAACGTGCAAAAAAACTTTGTCAATTAGGTCGAATATCGTGTATGTCTTTAGTGCTCGTGTAGACAACGTTTTTGGCAATTCATTTTACCCTTCATTAATTACACGGACCGTGATGATAGATGACTAACTATTGATAAATTCAAACGCTTTATTGTACTTATTGTTGGAAACTTTTCTGTCGTTTGCGTCTGATACTGGCTAGATAATCTTCCCGGGTGGAAAAGCTATATATATATCGACATGTATGGACTATATTTAGCCAATAATGTGGCTCAAATATGTACATTAGTTATCCATCTACGAGTCGTATTGAAAATACAGCATATGGTCCATATAAAACAAACTGCAATTTTGACCACTCTTTTTCTGAATGAATTTTATTGAAAACATTTGCAAGTTTTATTCTGCAATGATTAAACTAAATTAAATATTTAATGTAAATTTTTGTGTGATATATTTTGATTACATTATACCGAAAACTAACAAACATTTATGAAATAGACGTTGCAAATTATTCACGTTTATCAAATATTAAATGGCGTGACAATAAAAGTTGATTCATAAATTTTAAAGTTTAACTTTGTTTTAATTTGCATCGTTCATTTTACAGTATTTTGTTAGTTCTTCGCTGTAATTTTTAAAACAATAACAACAAAGTACATTAATTAAACGTCCATGTATATAAGGCTAAATGGGGCTCTGCCCATAATTAATTAACTAAACGTTAATCCTAGTTTTATCATGAAGAATGACACCAAATTCATCCCGAAATAATTGTTCATCAAGAAATAAAAAAACCTAAATCTTATTTTCTGAATTAACAAGAAAATACTTTTGGTCGCCAGTGTATTTATTGTAAGAAATCGTTATTTCTTTTCTATTATATCGTACTTTCTCTTTAAGAATTCCGTGGAATTTGTCCATTTGCAAGAGCAGATATCTAATTAGCCCAACATCCTGTTAATGTGCCATTAAGTTGCTGCGAATGTTTCCTCCTTGGCAAAGAGTACAATTAAGTACATTCACCAAATAGGATGTTGTGTTAGGGCTCTCGTTCTACGAGGTTCCATCCATTGGAATGTGTTCACATTTAACACACATACCATTGTCTTTCGACAACACATACCGGAAGATGTGGATACTTTGGCCTGCTTTGGATTACAGTGGGGGTAACTTTGGGACAGTAGGGGTAACTTTCATACAGTCTTCGTTTTGGGCCAGTGAGAGTAACTTTGGGACAGTCTTCATTTTGGAACAGAGGGGTAACATTGGGACATTGGGACATTAGGAGTAACATTGGGACAGTGGGGGTAAGTTTGGGACAGTCATCGTTTTTGGACAGTGAGGGTAACTTTTTGGGACAGTCTTTATTTTGGAACAGAGGGGTAACATTGGGACATTGGGGATAACATTGAGATATTAGGAGTAACTTTGGGACAGTGGGGGTAACTTTGGTTTTTGAGACAGCGGGGTTGACTTTGGGACAGTGGGGTTGACTTTAGGACATTGGGGTTGACTTTGGGACAGTGGGGTTAACTTTGGGACAGTGGGGGTAAGTTTGGGACAGTCATCGTTTTGGGACAGTGGGGTTAACTTTGGGACAGTCTTCATTTTGGAACAGAGGGGTAACAGGGTAACATTGGGACATTAAGGGTAACATTGGGACAGTGGGGGTAACATTGGGACAGTGGGGTTGGCTTTGGGACAGTGGGGGTAAGTTTGGGACAGTTATCGTTTTGGGACAGTAGGGGTAACTTTCAGGCAGTCTTCGTTTTGGGCCAGTGAGGGTAACTTTGGGACAGTCTTCATTTTGAAACAGAGGGGTAACATTGGGACATTGGGGGTAACATTGGGACATTAGGAGTAACATTGGGAAAGTGGGGGTGCCATTGAGACAGTGGGGGTAACATTGGGACAGTGGGGTTGACTTTGGAACAGTGGAGTTAACTTTGGGACAGTGGAGGTAAGTTTGGGACAGTCATCGTTTTGGGACAGTGGGGGTAATTTTGGGAGGGTTGATTTTATTTGACCTGGTCAATTCCAGGTCGTAATTATAATAGAACACGTTTTCAGACTTCTAAACAAAACACCAAAAACTGACCTTAAGAATCCACATTTTACGGTAACATAATGCGAAAAAAACAAAAAAAACTGCATAAAACACATTCAACAAAGATTACTATTTCCAAAAAGGAAAAAAAACAACCAAAAACAGAAAGCCAATGAATGCGATGTTTTTTGGTTCGTTAAAAACAAAACATTTTCTCGTCTTTTCTAAGCCTAACAAAATCAATCGTCGAAGCAATAAAAAGTCAGCGGTGTGTGTGCAAAACTAAATAATTGGAGTTGTTTTCCCATTTCGTGTAATTAATTTAAGAAGCACTCACTTTTAATTGGACTCCCTCCATCTTCTCCCGGCGCCCATCTCAACTCCAAGGAAAACAAGAAGACAGCAGCCACTACTAAGGCAGGGGCCCTTGGAGGCACTGTCACAAACAATGGACACCAGTTTAGTACACCAGTTCATGGGCTCTTACGGGCGGAAATAGGGATGAAACCATTTTTGGGTGGACAAAATTAGGTCACCAAACGTCGAATAAATAATGGTCATTTTCGATACTTTCTTTTAAAAATGATAAGGAAGGGTCAAGGAATGTGGAGATGGACCCCCCCCCCCCCATATAACAGATTTTGTGTACCTTGAACGTAAAGGACGTAAGTGATATCTTCCACACCCAAATTGTTGCTGGCTTTGCATATGTAGGTCCCTTTGTGGTCTCCATTTATCCTGGTGATCATCAGACTTCCGTTTCCGGCTACACGAAGGCGATCGTTTTGGACGACGGGGCGACCACTGCACATAAAACGAGACCGACAAACATTTTAATCAAATTCGCTGGCTCTTGAAACACGACCGAAATGGAAGTGTTGAGAGGCACAAGGGCACAATTCTAGACGAGAACCATTTTAGAAGGGCCAGGATCGAGTTGAAGTGATACAAACATTGATCCAACCAATAAGTTTTAAATTCTTGGAGTATCGGAGTTAAAGGCTAAAGGGCCATACAAAAAGTTCGTCCTTGAAATTCCTTCAAAAATTGACACCCCACCTCCCTATCCACATGGTGTCCGTTTTAGCCCAAACCCCACCTCCTCATAGACGTCCTTAAATTTTTGTTTAAAAAGTGGGGTGAAAAGTCGGAGAGACATAATGACCTTTAAATGACCTTGAGATACCAGCAATAAATTAAACTCGTGGTTCGATTTAAACCACGTTGGAGAAGTGCGTGCCAATGTATATGGGCAACATTTATGTTCATGCCATATGCGACTTTAGACTGCTTTCGATATAGTAAGGACCATTATGGCGAAATTTATTGCCATTTCTGTCTATATGTCCACGTTTTGACCTACTCTAAAAGAGATATGGTTCAAATATAAAATTCCACACGAGGTCTCTAACGTATAAATCCTTTTACAAAGCTGCATACATATATGGCGAACAAACTAGATATGGACACGTGAGGCCATATTTAGGCCTTGATGGGGTCATATATGTGTCATATATGGCCATGTGTGGGCTATGTTTAGTCATTGATGGGCTCATATAGGTTCTTTAACTAACAATATTTGGTCATGTGTGGGCCATGTTTAATACTTGATAAACCATATCTAGACATGCTAGGCCATATTTAGTCCTTGATGGGCCCTTAGATGTGCCTTAATCAGCCATGTGTGGGCCATATTTTGTCATTGGTGGGCCAAAACATGCCTTAATTAACCATATTTACATGTATGGCCATATTTAGTCGTTAATGGGCCATATATAGGTCTCTTAATTAGCGTGTGGGGCATATTTAGTCCCAGATAAACCGTGTATATGCCTTAATTAACCATATATGGTCATATGTTGGCCATATTTAGTCCTTGATGGGCCTTATATGTGCCATATATGGACATGTGCGGGCTATGTTTAGTCATTGATGGGATTTATCTAACAATAGTTGGTCATGTGTGGGCCATATTTAATCCTTGATAAACCATATATAAACATGCGAGGCCATATTTAGTCCTTGATGGGCCTTAGATGTGTCTTAATTAGCCATATATGGCCATGTGTGGGCCATATTTAGTCATTGGTGGGCCAAAACATGCCTTAATTAACCATATTTACATGTATGGCCATATTTAGTCCTTAATGGACCATATAGGTTCCTTAATTAGCGTGTGGGACATATTTGGTCCTTGATGGGCCATATATGTACCTTAATTAGCCATATATGGCTATGTGTGGGCCATATTTTGTCATTGGTGGGCCAAAACATGCCTTAATTAACCATATTTACATGTATGGTCATATTTAGTCCTTAATGGGCCATATAGGTTCCTTAATTAGCGTGTGGGGCATATTTAGTCCCTGATGGGCCATGCATATGCCTTAATTAACCATAAATGGCCATGTGTGGGTCATATTTAGACCTTGATGGGTGATATTTAACGAACGATGATCCATATATTGCCTTAATTAGCCACAGATGGACCATATTTGGTAATGTCTATAAGAAATATCTTGCCAGTGATAGGTCTTACAATCAAGTATGGACCTTAATTAGACACCGATGAACCAGATATGCATCATCATAAAATGGTTAATTCTGAATCATAGTTAGATATGACCAAACAGTCGCATATCTGTCCAAATGTAACCAATTTCTGGTCATATCTAACAAAGATTCAATAATTAGCATTTTACGATGATGCATATTTGGTTCATGAGTGTCTAATTAAGCTACATCCATATATGGATAATCGGCACCTAATTAACACCCATACATGGCCCATATTATAATTTTCCACCCTGGAAAACACAGTATGTACCAAGAAGAAGAAATAGAGAAATGCCATTTGGAGGAAATCGATATCCAGTTGGATATTTGTATCAACCAGCTGATGCCACGAAATCTGGCCCAAGGAGGTCAAAACAAACAAGTCCAAATTTCACTTATGGATTCAAACAAAAAAAAAATCCACTTTCTTACGTTTTCTTAGGTTTAATGATTAAGCGGGTATTTTCCACGTCTTAAGATGTTCCCAGGCATAAAATATTCAAACTTCAAACAGTCATCAAATTGCCAGCATGCCCAAATAGTAAATTGATGAGTTTCCTTCAACCAGCTTTTTTCCGGATCAATAAGATTGCCTAAACGCTCGTGAAATTGGTAACAAAAATAGAGGCCAAAGCAGAGCTGAAAGAAGCTGGCCGTTATCGATTAGGGCCTCGAGGTCCATGGAAAGTGAGAATAATTGAAAAGCAACGTTGGGCAGACTGCAAAAATCCGATTAATCAGTTCTTTTGTTATGAATTATTTGTCACAGATGCCATTAATCATTACATTATGCCAGTGAACCATTGGGCACCATTGGGCGCCATTGGCCACCATTGGTCAGCATCGGGCAACTGTCCATTTCGAGATACAAAATAATGTCTTTGTTAGCCAGCATGACGTTATAGACTGGTCATCTTGATTAAAAACGTGATTTATACTTGATCATTCTTAATTATCTGTATACAGTATGAATTGCCCCTGAAAGTAGGCAATCACTGATAACTGCGATGCTAGCAGTGATTGCTATTTCCAGGGGGTGTGTAATGTTTTTGTTGCCATGGAGATACGTTGAGCCTGTTTTTAGTGATTTTTTTTGAAATTGTGAACAAAAAATGTTCAATAATTGCGACCTGAAATTGACCAGGTCAAATATAATTAATTCTCCTCTATATGAATACGACATCATTTTTGCTATCTGATTAACAGGTGCAGGGATATTCCCATTCATTTCTGTTCAAAAGTCATTTTGTTATGTATAAAATATACAGCAGTTTATGAATAATTTAAGCCAGAAAGGTTTAGAGACCAACTAATTAAGCCTTACACCAATAAAAATATCAGTTAAGTATTTGTCAGACATTTTAGAAAGATTGCCCCTGAAAGTAGGCAATCACTGATAACTGTGAAGCAAGCAGTGATTGCCATTTCCAGGGGCAAATCATTTTGTTGTGTCTAAAAATTACAGCAGTTTATGAATAATCGAAGACAGAAAGGTTTAGAGACCAACTAATTAAGCCTCACACCAGTACAAATTTTAGTTCAGTATTTGTAAGACTTTTTATGAAGATTGCCCCTGAAAATAGGCAATCACTCATAACCTCGAAGCAAGCAGTGATTGCCATTTCCAGGGGCAAATCATTTTGTTGTGTCTAAAAATTACAGCAGTTTATGAATAATTAAAGCCAGAAAGATTTAGAGACCAACTAATTAAGCCTTATACCAGTACAAATATCAGTTAAGTATTTGTGAGACTTGTTTTTAATAAAGATTGCCCCTGAAAGTAGGCAATCACTGATAACTGCGAAGCAAGCAGTGATTGCCATTTCCAGGGGCAAATCATTTTGTTGTGTCTAAAAATTACAGAAGTTTATGAATAATTGAAGCCAGAAAGGTTTAGAAGGTTTAGAGACCAACTAATTAAGCCTCACACCAGTACAAATATCAATTAAGTAGTTGTAAGACTTTTTAGAAAGATTGCCCCTGAAAGTAGGCAATCACTCATAACTGCGAAGCAATAAGCGATTGCCAATTCCAGGGGCAAGTCATATTTTATTATTATTGTAGTTAACTACAGTTCATGAATACTGAAGCTACATTAAAAGCTACATTCTAACATTAAATGCCACGCTGTGATCGTCCATAAATTCCGTCATACCAATTCGAACAAGTGGTTTAGGACCGCGAACGATTGCGGCAGCGTACAACGCTAACTTTTCCCCGCAATCGATGTCTGGGGTAAAATCGTAAGTTAACAATTTATTTATCAAATACGAAATAAATAAATTGAGAGTTTTATCTCGAGAGTTACACGCAGCAGGGGAAATGTAAGGACGTCGAAATCGGCCCTTAAAAATTACCCGAGAGGCAAATAAAAACCTCCCTTCGTTGATATCAATTTCTGAAAAAGGGGGAAGAGGGGGGCCAATCTCGTAAATCATCGGAGATAAACAACAATAAAGGTCCATATTGACACTTAACTGGGAGTTATTTTAGACCAGCTATTTAGGGCTCGCTCGGAGAACAGGACACAAAGAAGAAGAAAAAAATAAGAAAAGAAAAAAAAAATTAATGTATTATTGTTGAAAATGTAGGTTGTCTGTTTGTGAAAATTCCTTTAATCAAACTGTGAAGACAGTAAAATATAGGATCGAGTGAGGAATTCATGGACCACTCGTTCCTTTATGAAGCACTCAACAATAAGAGTGCAACTCATAAAAATGTCATCGAAATACATTCAACTTAAATCATTTCCTCCAAAGCAGGCCAGCGGAAGTAAAATTGCCAATTTTGAAGGGATTTAAAGAAAAAAAAAAGAAGAAAAAAATGCTGCATTTGAACACAAAAAATAATAAAAACTCCATCGACTCCGACATAAATTATGGAGAAATGGCTTTCAAAAGCAGACTACTTTTGAATTTATGTCTAAGAAGCGACCACCGCTACTACGTATACGTATATAAAAACACAATAAAATCCTCGAATTTACATTCGAGAGGGTCAGGATGGGATTTTCCCCTCGCGTTGTTCTTGCATTTCAATGGGTATTTGGGGCCGTTAAATCGATTTCCAGGAGGACATTAGGGGCACCAATTGGATATTACAAGTGCTATTTCTTGGAAGTCTCAATCCAACAATTTTGGTCAGCTTAACCATTCTTGTCCCCTCGTTTTTCCTTTTACCCCCTCGCTCTTCACCCCCCTCCCCCCCTCCCTCTCCTCCTCCACCGTAAATTTGACAGTCCTTCACAAGGGTTAACCAACATTTCTGGAAATCGTTACGTCGTTAAAAGATTTGCTGAAAATTCATGCCCGAATACGTAAACTTTACTACATTCGGACATTTCGGAAATAGATGTAAAATCCATAATATGTTATGTTTCCGAAAATATACCGAAAATAAATATTTCGTGTACAATTTTGTTTTGTTCCACTTTAATTAAAGCATATATTTTATAATCAGTTTATGTTTCGCATATTTGTGTAATTTTTAACGCGTTTCCAAGGACGGAAAAGTTATACATGGACATGTATGGACCATATTTATCCATGTGTGGGCAATATTTATTCAAGTATGGGCCATATACATCCATGTATGGGCCATGTTTATCCATATATGGGCCATATTTAACTATGTATAGGCTATATTTATCCAAGTATGGGTCGTATTTATCCATGTATGGGCCATATTTATCCATGTATGGGTCATATTTATCCATGTATAGGCTATATTTATCCATGTATGGGCCATATCTATCCATGTATGGACCATATCTATCCATGTATGAGCCATATTTATTCATGTGTAGCCCATATTTATCCATGTATGGGCTATAACTACGCATGTATGGGTCATATTTATCCATGTATGGGTCATATTATCCATGTATGGACCATATTTATCCATGTATGGACCATATTTATCCATGTATGGGCCATATTTATTCAAGGATGGGCCATATTTATCCAAAATGGTCCATATTTATCCATGTATGTCCCATATTTATCCATGTATGGACCATATACATCCATGTATGGGCCATATCTACGCATGTATGGGTCATATTTATCCATGTGTGGACCATAGTTATTCATGTGTGGGCCTTATTTATTCAAGTATGGGCCATATACATCCATGCATGGGCCACATACGTCCATGCATGGGCTATATTTTGCTCCTGATGGGTTACAACACCAATAGTGCTAAATAAAATGTATCCTAAACATATTTAAGATCTAAACGGTATTATATTTCCTCGTGAATATAAGTATAATTTGAAAAATCCTTACTCGAACAACCATTTGGTGACTGGCACTGGCATTCCGATGACTTTGCAGGGCAGTTCGACATCATTGTTAAAAGGAACCACCAGCTTATTTCCAAAGGACACGATTCTGGCCGGAACTACCACCAAAAAAGACGACGAAGTAAACATTAGTAGTACACAGATACGGGCATCGTGAATTGAAGCACGAACGGCTGGATGTGGGGCTCACCTTCTGATCCGCTCGTTTGCTGAGTGACCACTCGAGTACTCTGCCCTTCTCCAATGGTCGTCACTGAAGTGACCCAGAAATCGTAGCGGCTACTCGGTCTCAAATCTCGGGCTTCGAAGTGGCTTTGAGTGGCTGCGATGGCGTGCTTTTCGATATCCTAAACAATCGACGAAAGTAAAAAAACGTGTTATTTTTTGCTGTTGTTAAGCCGGTTAAGTGCTCACGTATAAAGTGAAGGATTTTGCGTTTTATAAAAAAAAATAGGGATGGAATATTAAATGACGTCATATAAAAACGCATCTGCAATGATTTCTATAAACCAGAATAAGTATAAATATACTGTCCTCTTCTCTGTATATAATATAATAAAAAAACCCTGCATTGTCCTGTATTGTCCATGTTTTTTTTTTTACAATAAAACAATACAAAATTTACCCCAAAATGTGTACTGAATGCAGTACACAGTTTACAGTTTTAAAAATTTTGAACTTTTGTACTTGCATTATTTCTCATACGTGTATGCGAGGAACAACAACGAGAAAACCAGTACAATATTTATATAATTTTAAATTTTCTAAAAGTTCATGATTACCAAAACATACTCATTTACAAAAAAAAACAATATACAATTTACCCAAAAATGTGTACTGTGTACTTCCTGTGTACTGTGTACTGTATACAGTACAAGATCACTGAGAAGTTTTAAGTTTTCTGAACTTTGTTCATGCTAACGTGTATTTTACAATAAAATTCACAAGTAATTCACAAGAGCATTAAATACAGTTTTGAATTTTCTAAAACTTCATATATGCCAAAACATACATTACTTACAATAAAAAAATACCAAAATTTACTAAAAAAAATGTGCACCACATACACTACAAGATCACCATACAATTTTAAACTTTCTAAATGTGTTCATTAATGCCTATGCACATGCTGAAAAAGTACATGCCAATTACAATAAAACAACATAACTTTACATAACAACAATATTTTAGTCGTCAACAACTTAATTATTTTTGGGTTCGTGACCACTTTCGATTTGGATGATATCTCACCAACAATCTCTTACATATTCAACTTGAAAGTGGACGAACGAATTAATATTCACTTCAAATAATTCGTACGTGCGCTATAATTAGAAAAATCTAGCCTTAAATTATAATTCGTATTCAATGATCTGAGTTTGATGTGGTCTCTGGAGGGGATCAACCACAATCTCCGCATACTCCATAGGTCAGATTTCTTCCCCCAACATTTGCTCGATGTTTGGCGAGCGCAAGACTTGCCTAACTTATTATTAAAAAGCAAATCGATTTTTGCCACGATTCCTGATGCCGTCAGAAAATCGTAAGATCAAGATGCCAACAACCAAAAGCATTTTCAAATTAAATATCCGACATTTTTCCCATCTCCGAACATCTTCCTCTTCGTCTAGCCAAATCATTCATTTCGACTTCATTCGACTCAATAGAATTTCAAAGCGTGCAAAAATTGGAATTTCAAAGCGTGCAAAAATTCTAATTTCTAAGCGTGGAAAATATGGAATTTCAATGCATGCAAAAATTGGAATTCTAAAGCATGCGCAAAGTAGAATTTCAAAGCATGCAAAAATTGGAATTTTAAAGCGTGCAAAAATTGGTATTTCAAAGCGTGCGAAAATTCTAATTTCTAAGCGTGGAAAATATGGAATTTCAATGCATGCAAAAATTGGAATTTCAAAGCCTGCAAAAATTGGAATTCTAAAGCATGCGCAAAGTAGAATTTCAAAGCATGCAAAAATTGGAATTTTAAAGCGTGCAAAAATTGGTATTTCAAAGCGTGCGAAAATTCTAATTTCTAAGCGTGGAAAATATGGAATTTCAATGCATGCAAAAATTGGAATTTCGAAGCATGCAAAAATTGGAATTTCAAAGCATGCAAAATTGGAATTCGAAAGCGTGCAAAAATTGAAATTTGAAAGCGTGCAAAAATTGGAATTTCAAAGCATGCAAAAATTCTAATTTCTAAGCGTGCAAAATTTGGAATTTCAAAGCATGCAAAATTGGAATTCGAAAGCGTGCAAAAATTGGAATTCGAAAGCGTGCCAAAATTGGAATTCGAAAGCGTGCCAAAAATTGGAATTCGAAAGCGTGCCAAAAATTGGAATTTCAAAGCGTGCAACAATTGGAATTTCAAAAAAAGAACAAACGAATGGAACAGAGATGAAATTTTGTTGAAAAAAACTAAGGTTTTGGTTGTCTCTTTTCTGGTTTTAAAAACGAAAAAAACAACTACAATTTGCTTCAGTTTGAGTAGAATAATCTGTGAATTTAATTGTTGGCCATTAGTGCTGTTATTTCGATTTGTTCGACTTGCTGTTAAATTAAACAAGAATTATACGGAATTCTGAATTTTGTTATTTGGTTCAGGTGCACGGTTCAGGTAAGATCAATATTTTCTGTATTTAGGGTTATTCCCACAATATATATATCGCAAAACCTATGTTTCAAAACCTGTATGATCATATATCTGACAATACATGTGCAAAACTCCATATAGAATATTTGACTCCATGTATAGCCATAAATGAGAATCCATTGCCATATACGACATATACACACTACACATCCATGCCATTTCCATATAAACCAATTTTTTTATTTTTCCACCCTAGTTCCCTTCAGTACTTAAAGAGATTAATTCTATTAATAGTTGTATCTATCGGAGCAACGAAATACGAAATTAGTGGAATATTTACGGTCCACTAATCGTCCATTCTCCTACACATATGTAATATCATGCGTAATTTGTAATTTTTCAGCCAGTCTCCACACGCTGTTTTCTACTATATTTTTGTGGTAGGTTTGAGCAACAAACTGATCAATAATTCAGACTTACTTCTTTGTGGTTTTCGTCTGGACGTCTCATGTAAACGTTGTATTTCACCAGGTTTCCATTCGGGTGAATGGGCTTCTTCCACGTCACCAAGATGGACGCCTTGGATGTGGCCATCGCCTTCAAGTCAGCTGGGGCATCAGGGACTAGAAATACAAAACATGTATGTTAAGTGACCATGGGCAAAGCGATGACTGACCCAAAGTTACCCCAAGTGGACAAGGCGAGGACTATCCCAAAGTTACCCCCACTGGTCCAAAGCCCCAAAAGCAGACCAAAGCGGGCTAAAGTATCCACCTTTTACAATGTGAACACATTAGCCTTAGATGCTTATAAAACTTAAATGCGTTTGCCAAAATTGGCAAGAAATCCTGATAAATCCGGATACGGATTTTGTAAGTTCATTGTCTTACATAAATGGAAACAATGTGGGATGAAACCTGCCAAGATACCGACACCTAATTAATAAAACCGACAATGAAATAAAAGCAAACGTGTCCATGCTCGTATACATTGTACTAAATATTGATTGGTGATTAACAACAGAAGGGAAGCTAATTGGAAAAAAAAGCTAAGTCTTCATTAAAGTATATTAAAAAAGAGACGCGATTGCTTGATCTGGATTTAAACAGGATCGATAAAAAATGGAGTTTGCAGATTGGCAAATATCACTACTTAGGTTTTTGCAAAATCTTTTGGAATTAACGATGTATATATAAGGTTTCGTCATTAACACAGACTAAGGGCTTAATGCCCATTGGAAAAAACTTGATTTATAATATGGCCATATAACCTATGTGCATACATATATTTCCATGTATGGGCAGATATGTTTACATGTCCCCAATTATTACATGTTTAGCAATATACATGTAAATACGAGTCTGCAAACACGTATGGGCATATACATAGACTATATATACACACATGTCCATGTATATTCATGTATGGACCAATGTCCATAATTGCATGTCTAGCAATATACATGTAAATATATCTGCAACACAAATGGATTACATGTAAACCTTTACATGTCCATGTATATATCCATGTATGAACAGATAGGGTCCATAATTACATGTTTAGCAATACACATGTAAATACCCCAGAGGAAAAATCCATACATGGATGTATGGATATCCATAACAATCATATGGATACTTATGGATATCCATTTAAT
>JAUJYV010002189.1:0-13477 GCA_033995625.1 Ophyiulus pilosus
ATATAGTTATTTTAACAAAAGAATTTTGTTTATAAATTCATCATATGTGCATCCAGGAAAATAATGAACATGTTGAGACCGTGTACATCTATTGTTTATTGTCTATTTGTAATATGTCGTTACTTTGCATGCTTATTTGCAGATATTTGTATTTGATGGCGCTTGAAATTGTAACGACAGTTGGGCAACTGTAACAATGTTGCCATAATTGCTACCGCTAGTAATAATAAAAATAGAAGATGTGAAGACAAGCAAGGTAAAACGTATTCCCAAATTCGATTTATAGCAAAATTTGAAATTTTTTAAATGATATTTAAAACAAATCCCATACATGCACATACATGCAACACTTTTTGAAATTCAAAGGCGCAAAGCTAAAGCGCCACAAGAGAAGCAATTTCAAATTACCACTACATGGCGTTGCGATCGTTCCTTCCTTCTATCTGATCGCCATTTGCAGTTCTTGTTGTTTGAGCTTTGTTCGTGCGCCATGGATTGTGGATTGTTTATACCGTTTTAAGAACTTATAAAATTTCTTAAATATGACGCAGTTTCTTCCACCGAATCTACTAGCGTTATTTGCGCCTCGCGATCCTATTCCTTACTTGCCGCCTCTGGATAAATTGCCTCATGAAAAGAAGAATTCAGGATACTTGGGAGTGGGTGCGTTTTTAGGATTGTTCGAGGTAAGTTGCCGCTTTTATTTTTATATTTGTAAGGCCAAAATTTAATTTGATCCATTAATAAATGGTTTCATTATAAATCTAAGCAAAATACGGTTAATTACAATTTTGCTACTGTTAGAACTAGAAAAATAGTAATTAACCGTATCTTGCGTAGATTCTGTTAGGCCTACTCGCTTTAACACGTGCTAGTCCTAACTGCATTAGCTGAAATTAAATCATTTTTTTTCTAATATATTAAGGCGTAGATGCTGTAGTGCAAGTGTTGAAATAGTATTGTATACAATTAATGACGTACACCGTATAGTAAGGGACATTAGTTGAGAAAGTGTATCATCATATACTGTGCGTACGTGAGCGTCTTCACACTAAATAAACGTGACTGATTAGGTTAAACTTGGGAAGGAAGTTGTTAGAAAGCAAAGCTGCTAAGTTTTAAAGAAATTTATAAATTCGTGGTAAGATTCCGAGTTTTGCCAAATAAAGGAATTCTGTTGCGATTGCCTCTCTTTGTTCTATCCGGGCCAACCTGTGCTCTATTTGACTGTCCCTTTGTTGTCCTGAGTACTTAAAGATGTGCGTTCTGTTGTGGATAATAAATTGGAAGAGTAGACTACTCATGGCCAATTAGAGAAGCTGCAAAATATTAAAACCTAGCCAAGGCTAAGCTGGGATAAATCTGTTGACCTAACTATTCCGAACCAAAAAAGTGCATGAAAATCTATGTTTGAAAGCAAAGCATAAGCTTGGTACCAAAAGCAATACTTCATATCCTTGATACTGCCCAAAGACGACTGGGTCCCATAGCTCTAGAGATTATTGACTTTTTTTTTTCCTACAGGATCCAAAAGATACTCCACCTCCAACTAGGGTGGAAACAAGAGATGAAAGATTAGAGAGAAAGGTAAGCAGCAGTAATCGTATTGCCCACTTATTAATTGCAATTGTCAAATGAATTTAATATTTTACTCACGTTTCATTTACAGAGACGAGAGAAAGCAGAACAAACTGCATACAAACTCGAGCAAGACATAGCACTATGTAAGTATTAATGTTAAACAGTGATGCGAAACGGTATTTGCTTACAAGTTTTCTAATACAATATTTCAAATTCTAGGGGAGCCCTTGACGAATACAACTTCAACATCTGATCCATTCAAAACTCTTTTTATTGCGCGTATTGTAAGTATCTTTCCAGGTAGTTGCATGCATGGCCACTTTGTTGATTTTAGTTTTAATTGAGTTTTCTCGCCATTTTTAGAATTACGACACAACTGAATCCAAGTTGAGGAGAGAATTTGAAGTCTATGGTCCGATAAGGAAGGTCAGTAAAATTTTGTTATATTCACTTTGTTAATTTATTACCCTGATTTTTTCCCATGCTGTCTTATCTTTTGACAGGGTGGTGTAAGAATCAGGAATATCAAAATTGCTAAATTGTATTTAACTGGTCAAACAAACCTCTGTTTGCACCACATGCAAATTGCAAACATGCATCGATGACTTTACATGCACATGCTTCAAAATAACTTTCTCAAAGCAGATGTAAACAACGTTGAATGCTTTTTTCTTCCAGATTGTGGTTGTTCATGATTGTAAGAATGGAAAGCCCAGAGGATATGCTTTTATTGAGTATGAGCATGAGAGGGACATGCACTGTAAGTACATAGTTGATCAGTTTGGTTAACCTAAATATTATTTTTGGCACCAATATGGTGCAATATTATTAATTGAAGCATTACGTTTTACCGTTATTTAAATATCAAACTTAAAATCTGATAGATTCTGATATTTAAAAAAATATATTTTTTGAGTTTATACCCTAAATTGTTGTACTTTAAGTTAGGATGTACTCTGGATTAGTTAATTTAGACCAAAGTTTTAAAATGCACAGTTTAAATTTCATTATTTAATGGAATTAATAATGTTACAGACCAGGTAATTGGGATGGATGGGTGTATATGTTTGATTACTATTTGCAAGGACTGTTGCTATTAATTGTTTGTTCGAAACTATTCTTGCAATAGTTGTGGACATTGTGTCCTGTTTTTGGTGTTTTTCCCGGTTTCTTTTGCCCAATTGGGTCATGCCAACTTATCAGAGGGCTAAAATGTGAATTGCTCTTTTAGATGGACTTACGTTGATTCGTAGACAATTTATAATTTTGCGAACAGACCTATTTTTAACGTTAACGATGATCCTTTGAATTTAAAAAGTTTTCTTGTACCTGACAAAAAAAATTTAAATTTCCCTAAAAGTAGTTAATTTAAATTGAGCTTAATCTCAGTTGGCAATATTTGCACATCACTTTTGTGCATTAATTAGTTAAGTTTTAGCTTCACAGGAAATAGTTTATTTTATTTCTGTTAGCCAAATTGTTTTTTGGTGTTTTTAGTAATTGTTAATGTAGAGGGGTTACACAGAAATTCCACTCATTTGCATGTATTTTCCCAACTGTCCTGGGTTCAAGGGCCACTTGGTGATTTTCTCAATGAACACAGATATATCATAGCAGCTCAGATGTTGTCTTTTACAAATATGTAGGGGACGACAGAAAACATGAAAAGGTAGCGAGTTAGTAGGCAACACGGTAGCCATTTTGGCATACATATGGTGAAATCTTAGTTTCTGAGATTACCGCAGTTTTCTTTAGCTGGCATCATTCAACTTATTTGGAAAGGAAGGGGGAAAGTAGTTGGAATATTGTGGCTGGTACATTCCTACATTAACCCCCTGTCTTATTTTGTCACAGCTCACATTTTTTGATGGTGGCTTCCTTTTGAATAGCGGGGCTAGGTTTGTATGTGGATGGATGGTAAGGCTCCCTCTGCTAGACGTTGGAATTTGGGAGCAGTCAATCTAGATTATTTTAAATGTTTAGCATAGGTTACCTGGGATTAGCTTCATGTGAAGCATGTTAGAGAGAAATGCATGATTAATGGAAAAGTTGTTGTTAAAGTTAGGTGTTATGGGGCATATCCTTCATTATCACAATGTATAAGTGACTGACGTGCAATATGCATATCATACTAGCATTAATTGTGCTCCTCTATGTTTTCCAAATTACGGAAATGTTTTTATATTTCTGATGCAATTGCTATATATCAACATACATGTTATAATGAAATATGCATTGTGAGACCAGGCCCATAGTCTAAAAGAGGGAGCTAATTAGGTTTTTTAGTGTAACAAATCTTCAGGGTGACCAGTTGTCAGGAAATATGCCATGTGAAAGTTGGGAATTATATTTGGAGTTAGATTTAAATACCAGTTGATGCAGGAGTTCCCACCCAGTCTGTCGGGATTTTTTTCTTAATTGAAACATTCCAATTGCACCCAGATGCAAACCGTTAGCTAAGGGCTTCTTCAAACGTTTTAATCTTCCTCATGCCTAACAATCACTTTAGAAATAGACAAATTGTCTACGGGTATCAATTTGTCGTTTGTTTAAACGATTTTTAAACGTTGCCCTATTTCTGCAACTCGAGGGCTAAACACCCAAACCAGGTGACCCCGACTCCACCATCTTCCTGAGAATTTTGTGTACGGCGTAGAGAGCAATTGATCTAAAAATTCATTCGAAAGAACCATGACTTCGGGAACTTTGCAATTGATCTTGGGAGGGGGTAAACTTGTCTTGGTATACTACAGCCAGCAAACAAATATTATAAGGGTTCATACCTATTTTCAAAAGAGTGGCCCTCTTTTGCTCTAACATATTGCGTTACTAAACTTTCCTGCTTGGGGCCTTGGTGTAAACTTTTCACTTAGGGAATTTGACTAGGATCGAGATGCAAACTTGCAGCCGCTCGCTTGCATTGGCATTATTACACTTTCTAACCTCATTCGAAAAGGGCCGTTTTGACACCAAGATCTGTCTAGAATTTGGAATGACTTTCTATTTCTATAATGCTTAGGCATCAGGAAGATTAAAATGTTTTTATTGCACCTGGGTTCTTGAAAATTCAATAGACGAGGCCTGAAATAAGATTGCATTTTTTGAAACAAATTTTCTAAGACGCATTGATTTTGATTTCATAATTGTCGATTCATTGATTAGGGGGCCTGGAAATTTATTCCTTACAGTAAGTGCAGATGGGTTCAGGGAAATTTATATTTTAAATGGACTGGTACTATTAAATGTTAGACATTAGATTGGGAAAATGGGCCTTTCATTTAGGAAGGGTTACTAAGGGGGTTTGTTTAACTTCTTTTCAAAAACTGTCAGGTAAGTCGGGTAAGTAGTCCTACCGACTGACCGCAGCAAGTATTCTGCTCGTGGAAGAAGGAAGTAATGATGACATTTTACGGCTTGGCTTGATGAGTATCTGGGATGGTTTAATGGTAAAATCATGGGTACTGGTACAAATTTTAATTTTTGTAGTCCTCTTCACAATTGTGATGAACACGATAATGGGCAAGTATACAAATGCAGGAGTACATCCAGCATTTTGGTAGGTGTTCTATTGCAGCCATTTTCATTAGAATATTCGGTGTTTTGTAAGACTGCGTGTTTTGTAAGGTAATTCTATGCAGTACTTCGCTTACACGAACTTTTCTACATAATACTGAGAAAAGTTTCAAAGATAGAAATCTTTCATTTAGATGCACTTTTAATTCTGGAAGGTTGGTATTTGTCGTAGTTGGGGAATGTTTGCCATGGTGAGAAAATCCTTGACCTCATCACATGTAAGTCTGTTACTTCACTATTGGTTGTGCAAACATCCATTTGGAGTTCACCATCCTGGTAACTGATGGTGACCTGGTAGAACTTGCCAGTGTACAATAACATTGGAGTCAACTTAATGATTTGTTATCATCACAAATTAGTACGTGAAAATTACTGCATACGAATCATGTCGTTAATTCGTTAAAGCAACCGGATAGGGAGTACGTTTACTGGTGTAAGTGTAGGTATTGCTTACGTTTTACACATCCGAGTAAGGATGACTCTGCTTGACATGGCATTCGTCTACATTCTGAATCCACTGTAGAACATCGATTTATTTTACGGTGCACATTGGAAAGATTTTGTGGTGATGCAACAAGGTTATGAGGGTAAAAAAAAGGTTACGTTTGCTGTTAACATGCTGAAATTATAGCATGTTTTCGGTTAAGATTTCTATATTAGAACTGTTGGATCATAATTGTGTGAGTATTAAGTACACAATTTATTCCTGTTAGCCACCAGCAGTGGCAGGTAGATGGTAAGATGTTTGAAAGATTAGGTTGTACAGTTTAGATAACTTTATTATTTTCCATATGTATTGCCCGTTAGGTGGTAAGAACAGTTTTTGTTTGTTATTCCATTGAAAGTCAGTGGTGTTCTTTTGAGTGTTGTTGATTAATGTGTGTGGAAGGAGTTGAAGATTGAGTTGGGGCTCAGGTATTTCATCCAAAATTTGCCCCCCTGGTGTCTACAGCTGCCTATAAACATGCGGATGGTAAGAAGATTGACGGAAGACGTGTTTTGGTGGATGTGGAGCGAGCTCGGACTGTCAAAGGTTGGCTTCCCCGCAGATTAGGTAAGTAGCGATACATTTCATTTCAGTGCAGCTGTGTTAATTTGTGTGAACATTCTGAATGGCCAACAAATAATAGGTTTTTGGTGAATGTTTACACATGTTGGCTGCTTTTGCTTTCTACCTTCCATGTGGAATGCGCGGGCAATTAATTGAATCGTTTACTTTTTTGCTAGGTGGAGGTCTAGGTGGCACGAGGCGTGGAGGTCCTGAGGTTAACGTTAAACATTCTGGAAGGGAGGAAATTAGGCCTGGTGAAGAACGAGATAGAGAAAGAAGGCGTAGCCGTAGTAGAAGCCCAGCTCCAAGGGAAAGAAGGCGGCGAAGCAGAAGCAGGTATGCTTTCACGTATCACTTGTGGCTGCTGTCTTGCTCTTTACTTTGGAATTTTGACACTGTTTAACACGGATTATTTTGGACGATTGCAGAAGTCGTGAAATACCTAGGGAACGAAGACGAGATCGCAAACGGCGAGCGTCACGTGAACGTTCCAGGTCCCGAGAGAAAGATAGGGATCGGGAAAATGGTCCGGAAGAGCGTGGTGATGGAGAAGCTGGAGAGGTGGAAGAACGGCCTAAGGAAAGAGAAAGAAAGCGGAGTCGGAGCAGGGATAGGTGAGTGCTTTTTGTCTAAATTTACCTTCAGTTCTGTGCTCTTTTATTAGCCAAATTTTCTGATGCAAATCAGAAATTTCAACATAAACTGGTGTTTAACACAAATTTGAATCAAAATTCTCAACTTTTCCAAGGTGCTAATATTACAAGGACAGTTCTCAAATGGACATCCTTAATTTTGTTTTATTCGTGGTGTCCAGTCGGCTAGAAAATCGATAGTGTTTCAGTTTACAAATTTTTAGCACCTGAAAAGTTGGGAATTATGCTTGAAATTCGAGTTTAACACCAGTTCATGCCGGAGTTTGTCTACGTCAGGAAAGTTTCGTTTGTCGGAATCAGGCGACATACTTTTAAAATAGTTCTCTACAAAAAAAAAATTGTGGTCCTAATGTTTGCGTTCTATGAATTTTAGGGATAGAAAAAGGAGGCGTAGTCGTAGCAGGAGCAAGGATCGTAGGCGAAGAGATCGTGGTGATCGAGATAAAGATAGAGACAGGCGTGATCGGGATCGTGGTGACTACATGGATAATAAGATGGGTGGTATTACTATAAAACAGGAGGATGACGACGATGGCTATGGTAATGGAGTTTCGACGGAGTATCCTGAGAACAGTGCAGATAGCTTTGGGTACTCGGGTGGGCAGTATGACGAGTATAACAATAGAGCTAATGACAGAACTGAAAGAACGGAGAGAACAGAAAGAGCTGCAGTGGAGGAGCCTCCTTCCAGCCAGTTTAACAATTATTATAGTGGAGTAACTATAAAAACCGAACCACCGGATGTGGATGATGATTAGGCCAGTCTGTTGACAGAACGGTCTAAACATTGCATTTACTCATTGAAATGTTAGTGGGGAATTATTTAGCTTCTTAAATATTACCACTAGATGAAATGACCCCTGGCAACCCTACATGGTTATACTATCAGGATTTGTGAGACTGGATAATATCTCTCTTTGAAATGTGTTGCAATGCAGAATCTTATTTACTGACCTTTTGCCTCTAAAAAGTATAGTAATAACTATCTTCACATTTAATGAGCCTCTTAAAGCTTAGCCCTTTACTATTTTATTAATGGATTCAGTTTTAAAAATTACATGTGTTAGTGCTACATTTTTTCTGGTAGACTACAACCAATATACCCCAAGTTTGGTAATGTTCTGGTCATTGTATCAAATAGATGAGCTTTCTTTATTGCCGGTGCCTAGTTTAATTTTAGTTTAATTTTTGTTCATTCTACACTTAGGTCAATACCACTGTTGAATATTGCTTTTGAGAATGAAGTTTCTTAGTCATTGACCCCCGTACCACAGTTGCCCAATTGTGCTAAAGACTGGAGATGACACACATTTTGCTGTCTTGAGCTTGTCTTGACAAGTTTTCTGTGCATGCGATTTGAGCAACTGTGGTACGGGGGTGAGTCTTGGAATCTGTAAGCTCTTTAAAATACTTGAATTGTGCAATATACAACCGTGGTATGTGTCTTTGTATAATGACTCCTTGGTAATCAACTGCAACATTTTTCATTCAGTTTTGCTCTTGGGTGAATTCTGTTTAATAACAGTGCTTTATTTTATTTTTTTTTATAATTTCGTCATTCGTTTTAAGGGAACTTGGTAAAGAGGCAGCATGGTTTACCTAGTTTGTTTGGAAAATTCAAATATTTATTCAGTCTAATGGTTATTTTAGTAAGTTTAATGGAATTACTATAATTTTTGTTGAGGGAAATCTAAAGCGAGAAAAGTAAGTATTTGGTCTCACTGCTGTCTAAAATAAGCTTTATTGTGTTACTAGATTTAAAAGTTGTTTTAGTCGATGTAAACATTTTTTAAAAATTTAGTTTTAAATAGTGATCATCTAATTTCTAATGATTAATTTTTAGTTTAAATTCCCTAAGTTGTTGTGGGCCAAACTAAAATCACAATAACATTGGTTTCTCCGTATTGTTTATGGAAGTTGTAGTAAATTACTAAAATTGGTGTAACATAAATGGTGGACTCTGCACATAAGTAAAAATACTAAGTGCTTCAATCAAATTTGGAACTACAATGGTTTAGGTCGAGGTAAGTAAAGCTTGGACAATGCATGTTAGTTGCTCGAAACGAGAATTCACCCTTTGCAAATTGATTTGAGATGTCTTGTTTCCTTAAATTAGATATGCATAAGATCAATTTTGTTTCCCATGAATTGGAAGAGCATGACTAAAAGTAACCATAAGGTAATTTTTTCATTTGTAATATGTGCCCTGTGTCGATGTTTTTTGCCAAACGTATGTATCCAGTCCAATAAACTTTCAAATTTACCATTTATTCTTGGTTTTATTTTAAATAACTTAAGACGAGATAGTTTCACACTGCTAGGTGCAAGTACAACACGTTAATGACAGACAATCCTTTTGAAATCAATTTAGAATAACAACGGTGTGTCTTAATTGCACTTTTGCGAAGTACTATCTAACTTTTGTTAGACAAATTTGAAGTGGAAAAAATTTAAACTTTTGCATTAATTGTGTTTTGTTAATGATTATTACATCATGCTGTTATTGATAACAACTAATATGTTTAACAAATACATTTATTTTCGTTTTAACGTTTTTATAAAGTTTTACATAAGTTAGGTTTGCCTTGACAAATTTAGGAATCGCTGTTCCTTATTGTTCAGTATTTTGAGTGAAAATTAATTACTTCAGATTTTATGTTTGCAGTTGAGCTAGTCAGAAACACTGTCATTTAGATGAAATTTTTTGCAACATGCATTTTGATTTATCCTAGCAGATCAGATAAATCCATTGAAGCATTTGATGTACCGGGCGGTGATGTCACCCCAGATGTAGCGGGCGTTGGACTTAGAATGGTTGATGTCATTCCTGGAGAAGGGAACCTTTGAGGCGCCATCGTATTCTGGTTAGGATTTGACTGGAATGGAAATGCAACAGGCTGCCGTTGACCCACCATTTGATTCATGCTCATTTTGGGCTTACTGGATGTGGAAGTTAGTAAACTGTCAAATGAGCTCAAGTTGGGCTGCTGAATAGATGTTGGAGCTGGAATCGCTGAAGAATTGTTGGAATTACTCAGCATCCAACCTGTGTTGGATGTAGCCATTCCGTTTGAATAAAACGCACCTTGAGGTGACTGAAATGTCTGTGGACCCAAAGCATAGTTGGGACTCTGTTGCATACCAGTAGCGGATAAATTTGGAGCGGGACTAAAGCCACCTGCGTTTAAGTTGTAATTGGGAGTGAAGGTTGGTCTAGCTTGCCCCAAATTCATATTTGCCAGGTTTGAACTAATAAGTGTGTCTGTTAGGTTTCTCGGACTATCCTTTCCATTAGCAGGAGGAGGAGGTGGCCGCACCATCCCTGAAGCTGGCCGCAGAGGAGGTTGTTTCTTCAACTGCTGATGGCGATCCTGCTCTCTTGCCAGTCTTTCCTTGTCTTCCAAGGACAAGGAAACCTGTAAAGATTAACATCACTTGAAATAAGGAATGTACTCTAGATTTGGATGAAGATCTCAAGAAAAGAAATTATCCAACCGCAGCAGGTTTAGCTGCTGATGAGGCAGCAGGCTTGTTCGTGGAATTTGCAGAGGAAGGTAAGAATTCTGAGGCAGTCTTAGTAACGTCTCTTTCTTTAACGTAATTTCCCAATCCAAGCCCTTGAAACATCTGATCGGTCTATATCCAGATTACATAAAGTTAAGTCAAGAAGTGTACATTTCCACCTCAAATGACGTGATTTGTTATTCGGAAAGCTTACATCACTAACTGGTTTGGTTTCTATCCCAGAAATCAGCTCGCTTTTGTTTGGCATATGAACTTTGCTCATTTCAAGTGACGATCTAAAAAACACGTTAGGAAGATGCATTTTGCAAATTCAAAAATATAATCGGTTGAAATTTCTTTTAAGTTCATTAACCTTTGTTCTTGCTGCATGCTGTTGAGCTGCTCCAATTTAGCTCTGTGGTCAATTTCAACTCTGTTCACCATGTCCTTGATCACTGCAATAATTGCATTGAACTAAGACGTTCAACATGAAATTATTATTAACGCCACACAAATTTGCAGAAAAATGCAACAAGTAACAGGAACGAACCTGGCCAAGATTCAATCCACTTTCTATGCTTAGAGGCATGATAAATGGGATTACTTTGGTGGCCATCACGTCTTTGGTGATGCCGAGTTTCTTGTGGGTGAGGGCTAGTTTGTAAATACCTAAAGCGACAAAATGTTTTGTTAGCAAATCGGGCATTAAAGATGAGACTGAAAATGAGCAGTTGCAATATACCGAGAATTCCCATTAGAACTGCAGGCTCTCGAGAAGGAATTTCCGGTAGCATGGGTAATATATCGTCCAGAACGAGCCATTTGTCGAGGTGCTCTAGAAGTTTGCCCAAGCATACCAAACAGTTGACACGGACCTTAAATATATAATGCAGTTGGTTATATCTTTGGACGTCATATGCTGCACATTGGGTACCAAATTAATTATCGAAACTTACAGAAATATATTGAGTGGTTAAACATAGCTTTTTAATCCGTGGAAGCAGTGCATTTTTCATGGAAGGATAATCCACCAGATTTGCAAAATTGGGTATGATGTTGAGACACAATTCCTTCAATGGAAATCAAAGTTTTAGAACAAAGTTGAATGTATTTGTCAAGTGCAGTGAATTTTTTTTTCCAACCTGAATTTGGAATGTATCAGATTCTAACGCACGATACACCATGGGAAGGACACTCGATTTAATATCGTCTGTGGGTGTTTTACTTAAAAGCAATTCCATTTTTTGCATAAAAATCAGCAAAATCTACAAAAATAAATTAATTCTGTGTTAGGAAAATACTTTTACAGACAAATTAAAGGCTCGAGATATCATTTTAGCATGTAAGTAACCTGCACTGGTTCCTGCAATTTAAATATTGGCCGGAGTTCTGGAAGTATGTTTTTACAAAATTCCTCTTTGGTTGAATCTTCAGAGATTAAGAGGACACTTGGTAGTACGAAAGGTACCATCTCAGCATTGACATACTCTTTTGCGAGACATGGTATTATGCGATATAAATTCACTCGCTAGATTGGAAAAGAATAGAACCACTTTTTAAAAAAGGTTATTTAACTTAATGTGAACTGTTGCGTGCGCTTACCTTTGGCATTTTTGTTATGACTTGAGGAAGGCCTTTGTAAAACTGGGATTTCTGAAGATTGTCCCATTGGAATAACGAGTCGAGGTATTCGAGCGTCTTTGCACCAACATCTTCAAAAAAGGGAATCTACAATGGATTTTTAATTTAGTCGGGAAGTTATTAAAATAGTGATTTAATTGGCACAAAGTTGCCAAACTGACAAAATACCTTTGAAAATTGATGAGCATCTGGGCGAAGTTCCGGAGTGACGTTAAGAAGAAGTTTCACGTGATCGCGTGCTTCAGAAGGTATACCTCCTAATTGTGTAAGAGATAAACTCTTCATCTGCAAATTTGTAATGAGTTTAAATTGATAGTGTCAGGTTAATTAACAATGTGATGTTACAGCGTAAGCAATTGAAGTCTCACCTCGCATGCATGTTTTTTGAAAGAACTATATGTATTTCCACTGCCTATGAGCGTTTTCCCTCTATTAAATACAGAATAGATCAGTGAACCAAGCGAGTACATATCGCTGGAAGAGTCACAGGATAAGGTCAGGGCATATTCAGGAGCCAAATAAGGTAATGGTGGCTGAGCATGGGCATGAACATCTGCCTCCCACTCATGGAATGCCCAAGAAGGCTAGAAAAAGTTGACAAATATTTAGATCATAATGTCAAAGAATGGATAATGTCACCAAGTACATTAACAATTTACACATTAAATATAACTATCGCTAATGTAAGCAACTTACTGGTTGATCAGGTGGGCTTTTACTAGGGATGCAAAATTCAAATCCAGATAATTTCCAAGAACCACTTTTGTTGATAATGATAGATTCGGGGCTAATATTACGATGAAGCAACTTCACATCGCCATGGAGAAATGTTAGGGCTTCGCAAATCTGTTACGGAAATGTAGTAAACCCATTATCGCCATTATATAATAAGAGCGCTTAATTTGTTTCATAGAACTGGTAAAGACGAATCACCTGTAATATTCCATATTTTATTTCGACTTCAAAAAGTTGATAATCCTTTATATCGTTTGGTAAAGGTGATGGCATGTTATCATGACTGCCGATGACATTAGCAAGACTAGCAAAAACTGGCTCTGTGGCAAAAGCTAAGCTCTCTCTGGAAAAATTGTGCAAAAACAAGTCGCAATTTTATTATCAATCTGTCAACATCTGGATTTGGTTTTTTTTCAAGTGATCCTTATTCAAATTATATCACAAGCCAGCCCAGTGTGATGATGGACTTGCATCAGCAAATAAAATATGCATCAGGATCATTAAGCTCAGTTACCTGGACTCTTCAAGAGGATGCTGAACAGTAAGAATTTTAGGATGACGCAAACGAGTTATTTGTGCCACACCTCTGCGAAGGCTGTCTAAAATTAAATCTCGCTCCCGTCTGGAATATTTGTCTAACACTTTTTTCTCCAAAACAAAAATTGCTGCTTCCTAAAATATCAAAAAGGTTTCATTTATTACATTTCTAACGGTATGAAACACGAATGCCAGTAGCACA
>JAUJYV010002190.1:0-13476 GCA_033995625.1 Ophyiulus pilosus
GCTTCACGGGATACCCACGCCCAGGTGAGAAGGGCCGTCGATGCCCCCCTCAAAGGGGACCCCAATGAAGGAGTCTTCAAGATGTGTACCAGGTCTACATCATCTATCATGTGCAGTATCCCACCCGGGCTGAGCAACTAATAGAGTTTAAAACTGGGTTTTAAAATTTAAAAAAAAAAACTTTATTTTAAATATCCCAAAATAAATATTGCATTTCGTAGCATGTATTTTTTCTGAATGTGTGGGTGAAATTTAGTACATAAATATTGGTTTCATAGCAAGTTACATAAAAATTACATATTTTTAAAATTTGAATTAGACTTATGTACATTGTGGATATTTTCTATAACAATTGGTGCCAATATGCTAAAATTACACAAATTGCTACAAAACACGTTTGACTGAAAACCACGGTTTTTTTTTACTGAAAAACACGCTTTTTTATTGAAAACCACGTTTTTGTATTGAATAACCATATATAGTAACACCATACTCAATAGTGCAATCTCTACGTGTGTATTGGTGGCCTAGTGGTAGAGTAGATGATACTTGTCATTATTTGATGTTTTGATTCTGGAGTTCCACGAAGTAAGTCTTTTTTATATATTATTTAGTATCGCGTGTGGAAAATAAAGATTAAATATAAGTTCCGAAAATCAGGTGTTTGTGGCTGTGATGGCCTAGTGTTGTAGGTCATTGTTCTGTAATGGTGGCGGGTTCAGTAATATTATTAGTACATGAAATTGTAGTTGCCAAAAAACATTTTGAAGGCTTAAAAATAAAAAATAAACAATTCGCAGTTAGCAGTTCGAACAGTAATATGTACGTGCTTGCAATGGCTGTGGGGTAAAACGAACGGTCAGAGCTTGCACATACCCCGTTCGAGTCTGGGCTGTTTACAACCTGGGCTTGGGAGGAGGAGAAAGAATATCCCGGGCTATGTTTCCCGGGTCCGATGGAGAGTTGAAACAACAGGGGTTTTGTTAAAATGTTGCACCCTACATTTTTCCTCCTGTCTGGTCTTCTAGTCATTTTGCACAAAAAAGACCCTCATTCCTCCCGCACCCAGGCTCTCAGAAGTTGTTTACACCAACAACTCGGGGGATGCTATTTGTCAGTTTTAAAATTTAACTTGTTATAAATTTTCTGGTTTGAATTATAAAGGTAATTTACGACCATTTGACCATTTACCATAAAACAAGCGCTTTTTAATGCATATCAGAAGTATGGTACTTTTACTACGCGCGAATCTTTTCACTAAAGGAACAAATTTCACAACAAATTTCATCATTTGCGCAGGACGGAAGGGGATCATTTCAGTTGGGGATATTTTATGTCGTGACCGAACCAAGAATGACGCCATAGGCTCGTGAATCAAATTTCAATTGTCATGTGACTAGCGTTCATACTGATAAGAGGTTTGTGTTTCATTTTCAAAACTTTTCAGTTTATCTAGCAGCTAGTTGTTGACGCTCAACACTGTATTTGGTAAGTTCGTTTACACATATTTGGTCAATATACTAGTATGTCGTCCATTATCTGAAGTAATTAAAACTCCTTTCTTCAGTTTATGCATTAAAGTGTTTCATTTCCCAAAAAATAGTAAAGGATAATTTATAGCTTAATTTGCTTTGAGGCTCGAGGGGCGGTTTCAAGCCATAAATAAATAAAAGTTATCGAACTTTCTTAAGTAAGCATTTCATTATTTGAAGAGAGAAAAAGAGCAACTTGACACTGTTCGAATATTTGTAATTCTTCATTTAAGTTCGTGTCACTTAACAACAAAAGACTATTATATTAACAATCAAAGTCATGACCTGTATAATGTAAGACATCCTGTGGAAACATCCCGATAACGTATGCACTAGTTTCGCCATCTGAAATTTAAAACTCGACCTTTTGCCCAAATGTATTTACTTTTTCCGACCTTGTGCTATCAAAGTGCATAAAGTTTTACATTTGCTGTTTTCTTCCCTTTCAAGGATACTCTTGTAGCCATCGCCAAAGGATGAAGATTTTCGTAGTGTTGGCGTGCTGTTTGGTAGCGGCAAATGCAATTTCATTCTTTCAAGTTGCATTGGAAGAATGGCAGTTGTACAAACTTCAAACCGGTAAATATGTGTGTTTCAAAATCTTTTCGCCCGGTCGTCTACGATATCGCTAACCGCGTGCCCTTCTTCCGCCAGGAAAACGATTCAACGATCTGACCGAGGAAAAGTTCCGCATGAAGATTTTCAACGAAAACAAGCACAAGATCGCGGTGCACAACCAATTGTTCGAGCAAGGATTGGTCACTTATGCGCTCGCCATGAACGAGTTCGGAGACCTGGTAAGTTGGCAAACGTGCATTGCCGTGTGTGCTAAGAATCCGTTTCTAATCGTCGCTTTCTAATCCATTTTCAGTTGAATCACGAGTTCATCAATTTGATGAACGGTTACCAGAGAGCGAACAAGTCTAAAGATCTTGGCACGACCTATCTGAGCCCGTCGAACGTAGTGTTACCGACCAGCGTCAATTGGACGGCAGAGGGTTACGTTACGCCAGTCAAGAACCAAGGACAGTGCGGCTCGTGCTGGGCATTTAGCACCGTACGTGCACATTTCGAACGCTATCCTTGAAACCAAACGAACATATCAAATTGCAAATGTTTCTATAATTAGACTGGCTCGATCGAAGGTCAACATTACAGAAAGACTGGAAAACTGGTTTCTCTTAGCGAACAGTGCTTGGTGGACTGCTCGACCAAGTACGGCAACGAAGGGTGCAATGGTGGGCTCATGGATAATGCATTTCAGTATGTCAAAGACAACGGAGGTTAGGACGAGTCTCTGCGTGACAAACACTTTGCGTGCGACACCATTTCTCATATTACTATTTGCTTTTTTAAGGTATCAGCACCGAGAGCAGCTACCCGTACACGGCAGAGGTATGCAATTTGATTTTTATAACATGAAATAGTTAGATGGACTGGCTGCCATTTGAATATTTCGTTTAAAGCAAGGAGAATGTCAGTTCGATAAAAAAAATATTGGAGCTACCGTCACTGGATACGTCGATGTGCCATCAAATGACGAGAAAAAATTGCAAGAAGCCTTGGCTACCGTCGGGCCCATCTCTGTAGCCATTGATGCTGGACACGAATCTTTTCAATTCTATTCCAAAGGTAATTGCTATCAAATTTAAAATGCTCCATGCGCTGGATTAATTTTTTCTTTCCATTCAGGAGTCTACTACGAACCGCACTGCAGTTCGACGGAATTGGACCACGGAGTCTTGGTAATTGTGAGGGCATGTCCATTTGGAATAGTGCAAAATGCAGCTCGTCAACCGGGTTTTCCTTCTTCTTCTAGGTGGTAGGCTATGGAGAGGATACAACTGGAGGCGATTACTGGCTCGTCAAGAATTCCTGGGGAGAAACTTGGGGCGCCAATGGGTACATTTCATGCTCTACTCATTCTTATTGGTGTTTTTCCCACATCATACTCATATCTTATACTATGTGTTTAGGTACATTAAAATGGCCAGGAACAAAAATAACCAATGTGGTATTGCCAGCCAAGCAAGTTACCCGCTAGTATAAATCGTGTGTGGGGTAAGTAGCCTAATTGCTTTAAACTTTTGTCAAACGAATCGCGTTTAAACGAGGTGACGATTACGTTTCTCGTTACAGGTGCTGGTTTCGGGAAATTGATAGCCACGAGGACTGCCGACCTTCCTATTTTCATTAGTTTCCAGTTCCACAATTTTGAAAACCTTTTTTTTTTTTGTACCATTTTTTGCTCATTTTACGTTTTGAATTTGCAAACATATTCTACTTAAGTGTTGTTCCATCAAACAATTTTCTTCTTATGCTCAGTATTGTATGAAAGACGACAAAGTTTAATAAAGGACATTTTCTACAACTATCCAATTATATGCTTGATACCTGCCATTTGCCTTCAGTGGACGCCACGAATAATAAAACAGCGTCAACGGAATTAATTTAACATTTTATGTTAATAATTAATATCAATTAGCCCGCTTCTCCAAATTGGATCGTCAGTGATGCCAATCTATATATAGATAGTGGGCTTATTCCATGAATTTCACAAAAGCTGTCACGCTTATTGTCAAGGACGACATTTAAATATATATATAGCCCCTGTACTGCTGCAGATTAGCATCTTCAACGTTCGATTAACGTTATTTATTGGTCTAATTCTCGGAATTGTACGTCGTGTTGTCAAGGACAACGTTGAGCTTGAAATGCACGTGCACGCCGTAATGTATACGCAGCTTGCACTCGAGACTGACCCTCACTCGCTCTCTGCTTTCCTCGACGGCTATACGCACTTTTTAGGCCTAATTAAGCCTCCAACGCGTATACGTGCGCTTGTACATAGTGTCCGTGTTTATAATCATGTCGAATAAGGACGAACGGGACCAAGCCGTCGAACCGTTAAATGAGGACAAGGGTCGCAATCCCGTCGTCATCACCAAATTCCAACAAGATGCTCGACAGAATCCTACTCCACCTGATGGCGGACTCAAAGCGTGGCTCGTGTGTGCGGCATCCTTTTATCTAAACGGGGCCATTTTTGGGTATCTCAATTCTGCCGGAGTCATATATGTAAAATTAAAAGACACCTATGCTGGAAATGCAGAGGACTCTTTCAGAGTTTGTAAGTACATCTTCGTATTTGATAAACATTGTGCAAAGCTCAACGTTCAAAGACGAATCCTTATCAGTTTCCTCAATCCCCCTACCAAGCATCATGTTCAAAGATTATCTGTTATGATGATGTGAAAACCTTTGGAACGAATGGGCCACTCCAAATGTCACTATCATTGCCAAACTATGAACAACAGACATAATATGGCGACATGTGGTTTTTGTCAGCTAGGTTTCACAATATTTCCAAGATAACAGATTTAGGTGGAGGTATATATTACATTACAGCTATTCATGTTTACATCCACACCCATATTGCAAAGGGAAATTTAATCTATAGCTCAATTGGGGGATAATGTGTGCTTTAATTATCACGTAGTACGTGACCATCTGGTTTCCAGCGACTAGCTGTCAAATGCATATGCAATACAATATGACGCACAACACAAAGCCAATATACTGATAATGTGGATATTTTATACCAATTTTTGGAACTGATCATGTCAAATAGAATTAACAAGTTCATTTCTGTCCCAGTGCATTTGTCAAGGCATGTCTGAAACCATATTAAGCCATAATATGAGGTTGCCATCTCTTCCCCTTGAAGAAATAAAAACAAACACTTAGGTCCTTACTTTGCGATTGCACAAACTCAACTTCCCAAATTCCCCTGCTCATAGTCTGGTTTTCGACTATACATGTTTGTGAATGTACCAACCTCACAACAATTGTATATGTCCATCCTTGAAGTTTATCATTGCTTTATCAATGTCTTGTTGTTTTCTTCTAGCAATTGTTGGTTCTTTGGCCATGGGCATGACATTCTTAATATCTCCGGTTGCTTCCGTCCTGACAGACACACTTGGCATACGTAAAACTGCCATTGCAGGAACCGTGCTAGTGCTGCTCGGAATCATTCTAAACTCTTTTGTCACGTCTCTCGAACTTCTCTATCTCACCAATGGAATTATTCTGGGATGTGGCGCTTCCTTGGCATACACGCCGTCATTGGTCATTCTAGGGCATTACTTCAAACGCCATCTTGGATTAGTGAATGGCATCGTGACTGCCGGCAGTGGTTTATTTACGATAGTCACTCCGATTCTGCTCAAGCTTTCCTTAAACAATCTGGGATTGGCGACCACTTATCAAATCGTCGCCGCAGTCATGAGTCCGCTTGTATTGTGTGCCTTGCTGTTTAAACCCTTGTCGGATAAAAACTCGACGAGTCGACAAAAATCTCCCAAATGTGCTCAATTGGTTAATTTGTCCATTTGGAGAAACAGGAAGTATCTGGTTTGGGCAATCGCTTTTCCCATATCTCTGTTTGGTTATCTGGTGCCTTACATACACCTGGTGAGAAAACTCGTGCATATCATATTATACATATGCAGTACAGTGCCCCTCTAATGCTGTTTCGTTTGCAGGTCAAACACGTGGCCGACATCCTTCCTGGTTACGACGGAGGGCTGTTAATTACTTGCATCGGGGCTTCCTCTGCAGTCGGAAGATTGGTCTTCGGCAAAATTGCCGATCTCCCCAGAGTCAGTCGAATTTTTCTCCAACAGGTGGGCCCTAGCTCCCTTTCTAATGCCAGATCCTTGCATTTCGTAGCAACCCACAAAACTAATTAAAATTGCCATTCTGTTATTCAGCTCTCCTTTTTCTTTTTGGGCGTTTTGACCATGTTGTTGGCATCGTCCAATGACTATAACATTCTCATTGCCGTGTGCCTCGGCTTGGGGCTGTTTGACGGATGTTTCATCAGTTTGTTGGGTCCCGTCGCCTTTGATATCATTGGCATGAAAGGAGCGTCTCAAGCTATCGGATTCCTCTTGGGAATCTGCGCCATACCGATATCGTTAGGGGCACCCATGGCAGGTAAGACAATGAACGGGGTTTTTTTTAACAAGCTTGCCAAATGAAATCATCTCACATATTCGTTTATAGGTTTCATGTACGACCACATGGGAAAAAATTATAAAATAGCATTCATCTCCGCTGGCGTACCTCCGATAATTGGATCCATCTTGATGTTCGTCATCGGATGTGTGAAACAGGTAACTGCAACAAAACGGATATAAACGTGTGTTACATCTCTTATCGCAACTTTTTAAAACATTGCAGCCCATTCCAAACGAAGAATGCAACGACCCCGACGTATTTGCCATAAAACCTTCAGCTACCGAAGATACGGTCTTTGCCGGAGGTTGGTAAAACTAACATAGCCTAAGAAATTTCGCATTTCATTCTTATTTGAAACTTTTTCAAACAGAGACAAACGAACAAGAAGACCAAAACATTTGGAAACTTCGCCCAGAATTTCAAACAAAAGAAGAAAATGGATATTTGCATCAAACAGCTCCGGATGACGAAACTTCTACTCTAATGCCAACAACCAATAGTATAAGTGACATAATAGTGGATCAAAAAGAAAATGGCTCACTGACAGAAAGGCAATCAACGTGCTAGTTGAGTCACTGTGATCTACATTTTTTTTTGGAAATTCCTCTTACCGATGAGTTTATTAGAAACAGTGTTAGCCCGGTGCTTAAAATCAAGTATTTGGGATCGTGTTAGCCGAAATAACATAAGAGACATATGTTTAAATATTGGGATATACTAGGCGTGAAACACCATTTTACAGTGCTTCACAAATGCAAATTCAACATTGTACGCGTTCAATTTGTTGTAGTATTCCACAAGTGGGAAAACTCAATCAATCAGGGTACTTAATTCAAAGTGCTGAATTTCAAAACATTTATCAATAACGAGATTGAAAGGCACGCTGTGACTGGTTCATCATTATGACACACCACGCAACTATACAAATAAAATTAGATATTGCTATTTACTGTTCTAACTGAAGATGTGGTTTTTTTCCAATTTTGTTCCTTCATATGAATGTTTGGAAGGATCCACACAAGTGGGTAGAATAAAATACTTTTGCAGTTATATCCCTATGCAAGTTTGCAATATGTTAATTAAAGATTTTCATGTTTAGCTCTGTGAAAACTTCATCACCCTTTATGTGGAATCAATTATAACCAAAAAAATAAATTGCATGAAACCAAAAATGGCGGATAAAAAACATGTGGTAGCAGACGAGCCATGGCGCTTCAGCCACGAGTGAGCCATTTCTGTATGATTAAAACATGGCGCAAGTGGTTTCGGCATCACTAAATACTACGAGTAAAGGTTTAAACTGCCGAAACTTGTACGACTACTTGAAAGGATTGTCATCGGATACTTTAGAAAGATTGTACACGCATCCAGCAATATGTCTGGCTGTGTTTCGGTAAGAATATATTGTCAAATTTGGAAATTGCACGCGTGCCACGAGGGCTTGTTTACGTACATCGCCATTCGAATTCTTGCATATTTTTAAATGAAAATTTCAGAGAATTACCTGAACTTGGTCGACATTTCGTTCTGCAAACTTTAGCGGTGGAACAACCGTTGCCTCAAGTCGTTGTTGGATCGTGGGTGAATCCAGGATACCTCAAGTATGTGGCTGAAATTCCGTGTTTAGTTGTCGCTAACTTGAACTCTACTGAACGGTGACAGTCCGCGAGCGTATAATTTGCACGTAGCGCTCCCGGGGCTATTCCATTATGAAATTTCCACCTGTCACCCCCCTAACTCCACACCTGTGATTAACACAATACAAATAATACCTTATTAAAATGGATTTAATAGTTACATTTCAAAATTAAACTAAATTAATGTTATTTTTCAGAGAGCAAGTTCAGTCTACGACAACATTAAAGGAATTGAAATTATGGGTCGAGCTACCAATGTCAGGTGGACTTCCTGGCTGGGCTTTAAATTCAATGTTTAGACGAAATTTAAGAACTGCTTTATTTGGCGGGTAAGAAAATCTCTCGTAGCAAGTAAATACGTTGCTCGATTTCAAATAAACATATTATTAAACGTTTAGCGGGACTGTTTGGTCGACTTGCATACCTCTGGAAGCCGATAAGCATGCCAGAGACATTGCCTTTCTAGATTCTTACGCAATGGAACGATGGGAAGTAAGACATCTTCAAACTTAAATCTCGATATTGCACACATTTTCCAAAAAAATACGCAACCTTCGTTTGATTTTCTAGAGTGTTTTGCACTACATGGTAGGAGCTCAGCCTTCGGCCAAAAGAATTGGACAAGATGCCGTAAGGGTCCTTTTGCAAGCCCAACTCATGAGACAGTAAGTCCTTAACCATAAAAATGTTGTCCGCAAGCTTTTTAGATAAAACTTTTCAAATGCTTACGTCGATAGCGAGGAATCGGAAAGTGCGCCAGTCATTTCGCCGTCGGGCTTCCAGTTTTTACTCATGGACACCGCTTCTCAAGTGTGGTACTTTATGTTGCAGTATTTGGAGACGCTAGAGGTAAAAAGGAATAAAAGTAATAATAATGTCATTGCAGCATTGAATACTTTTTCGTTCTCTTAAAACAGCCGAGAAACTTGGATCTCGTCGAATGTTTGGCATTCCTGTTTCAACTAAGTTTTTTGACATTGGGAAAGGTAAATAAATATTCACTCGTTTCTTGATAACGAATGGAAAATAAATGCATGTTACATTTGCTGATGTGTTACAGGACTACAGTACCGAAAGAATGAGCGAACCACTTCAAGATTTCCTGCAACATTTAAGAGAGTTTGGATTAGTATACCAAAGAAAGGTAACAACTAAATCCTCTTTACGTTATAACAAATTATTAGAGATTACATTTTACTGTTTGCCAACAGAGGAGGTGTGGACGATTCTATCCCACGCGATTAGCCATCAATTTAGCTTCCGGTTTACCCAAAGGAAAAGTGGACTTGCACAGGGAAGGATACATAATAGTAGAAACAAATTATAGAGTTTATGCGTACACCGGTAATACACATTTTCATTTTCTTCTACCTTTGAAGAAAGGAAACGTTACATTTTGCATTCTTTTATTACGTTCTCAGACTCGGACTTGCAAGTTGCGTTGATAAGCCTGTTTTGCGAACTGCTTTATCGGTAAATATGCTGCACGGAAAACGTGAAAGGGGTAATCGAGCTTTTCTAAATTTTAAATTTTCTGTGCTTTTATCGAGATTTCCAAATATGGTTGCTGCCATGATATCGAGGGACAGCGTGCGGCAAGCCTTGCGTAGCGGGATAACGGCCGAACAGATCATCACGTTTTTGAGAATGCATGCGCATCCCGAAGCCAAACGCGAGGTAACGTACGGTGTTGTCATCGCGCTTTTGCTAAACTTGCAAGTCCTAGACTAACCGTTTTTGTCAGTACCCCAGCATACCGCCGACGGTGACCGACCAAATACGCTTGTGGGAAATTGAGAGAGACAGATTTGTGTTCACCGAGGGCGTTTTATACGATCAGTTTCTTACCGTCAACGACTTTGAGGTGTTGAGGAACTTTGCAAGGGTGAGCAGGCATTGCCAAATAAAACGTTCCAAAGCTCGAATATCATTAATTAAACGTGTTTATTTTCAGGACATGGATGTGTTGATATGGGATAATCCGGCAAATCGAGTAGTGGTGGTTAGTCGCACGGGTCACGATGAAGTAAAGCGCTTCTGGAAGAGACAGAAGCAAGGCAACTAGCAATCACGTCTCCGTCCGACACGCTTTTTATATGATTTATTTAATAAAGTAATTTAATTTCCTGTCGTCCATCGTTTTCCCATTGATACACATACAATAACAGCATTAAAAAGAATTCATTCAATAATGCATGAATGGTTAACAAATTGAATATTTTTACTTTACCATTGACTGAAGCAAACGCCACTGCGAATCAAAAGTTGGACGAAAATAATTGTACGAGGCACGTGGTTGCATTACGTTTAGTCGTCCTTTCCGGTTGTGAGAAGACGTAAAGCTTTTTGTAAATTGCTCACAGCCGTCGAAACGTCTTCGTACTGCAATGCGCTCCCTGCCCATTTACAGTATTTCTGGGCCTTGTTGTATTCTTCCGTGCTAAGTCGCAACCCTCCTAAGTAAAAAGAGAAAACTGTCAACCCGCCTTCAAAAATGAAAACGATTCCTAAAAAGTTAAAATGCTGTCTCAGAAGTTTCGGCTTCTCCGGCAGGCATTTTCGGCATAGAGCTGCTAGAACCAAATCGCTGCAATTCGATCCGAACTCTTATGATTTGGCTAACCTTCATCATCCATATTAAACGGCATTCAGACGCGTATTCTGTCGAAAGCAAAGTACCCTGCATACGACTAAGCAAAACTCGAGAGTTTCGCTGCTCGGTATTTTGGGATTCGGCAGAATGTCAGAATCTATTTGTTAGGATGAGAGTTCGCTTTATCAAAGATGGTAAGTTTACGTACCGGTAGTGGCATGTCTGCTTGCGTTTCCACCGGAATCGGACAAGGATGACGATTGTTCGGCAGGCGTGGATGGTGGTGCATGGAAACCGGGAGCGACGAGACCGCTAGACGGTCTAGATGCTTCCCTGGGATCGTACGAGCTTCCCGATGCCCTAGGGTCGTCAAACGCGATCGTGTCTCCGATGGATGCGGTGTTGCCGGCAGAAGGCAAGTTGTAACTCGTTGCACCCATGCCACCCAAAATATCTGGCGCACCGCCAGTGGCGCCTTCCAAATAGGCATCGTCGTCTTCGGACGATAGCGGTCCCGGAGTTGGCATTTCCCCGTTTTTTAGACAATTATGGATGTAGGCAGCTTTCCATTTTGCATATTTCCTGTGATGTGCGACCTTTTCGAGCAAAGACATTGCAATATACAATGTATGTGTCAATATGCAATGCAAGATTTAGATGGAATTTTAAAAAAATTCACACACACACACCTCGTCTGTCAATTCCCCAAATGTTGCTAAAACATCAAACAAGATGCCAGAGGAGTAAAACGCTTTAACAACATTTCTGAAAAATAATAGCATAATTGCATAGTCGGTATGTGGAGTGTTACTGAAATATGTGTACGACGGGCTACTGACTTGTTAAATCTTGACGCTCTATCTTCCGTGTCGGCATAGAGAAACAGCTTGAGAGCATAATTTTCAATGTGTGCCTGTGCCACCACTTCGTTCGTTATGGCTTCATTTGAATTCAACTCTTTTTTTTTCTACACATACAAAAACAATTTTCTCATAGTGCTTGTAATTCAGTCCATTTGCAAGGCAACGGTAATACATAAAATTACCAGTCAAGATATCACCCAATATGAAATGTATATACCTGCTCTAACCAGTCCATCAAAGCAGTGAGCAGTGCAACGCTTTCTTTTGACTTCTTGTCGATTTTCATCCCGCCCTGAAGTGCAAATAGCCTACCTGCACATTAACCACATCAAAATCAAAACATATGATAAAAGCGTGACATATTAGTCTGTCCTAAACTGTCACATAACAGACCAATTAAACTGGGCGTTCCATCTCGGAGCTTTACCGCATTTCCCTCAACCACAGACAAGTCATTATTCAATTTTACATAATATGAATGCTGTACTTACACCAATATGCGATAACCGGATCACGTAGGTCATGTTCAGCGGCAGTTTTTAAGTAATGTTGAATAGGTTTCATTATAGGAGGAGCAGGAGGCAACTTGGCCGCCATTTTGACTGAGAATATAGACCAAGTAGCAATGTGACAATGTTATGCTGCAAAAAATCCCTAAGAAATAGGGAAAAACCTTTCGGGGCACATTGAATGATTCCAGAGTTCGATTATAAATTTCACTGAAAACACTAAATTAATATCAATTAATCAGCAAAGGTTATTTGCATAGAAAAAATTATTATACCCTATCAATTTGCCAGAGGCAATTAAAATATTTTGGCACTTGAGGGATTTTCCCAACTTTGATATAAAAAAGTTAATATCATTTTCAGCTTTTTATTAAATAAACTTCAGGGCACGTAAGCTATTTATACACATTCAATTTATTTCTGCTCACAATGGAATTCAGACATAACTAGTTTTGCACCGGCGTCTACAAAGGGCATCGTAATAATTATTACAAGAAAGACCTAACTTTCTATATTGCTTCCTTGATCACGTTAGTGTACGTCTTAATCTTGTTAGCAAATGACATATCTACATATTTATCCCCAATGCTCACTACGAGACCACCAATGATAGAAGGGTCAACCTAGAAAATACAATAAAGACAATATACCCAAATCCTACCAGGATTAAAACAATACCAAACACTACTAAAAGTATTACCTTAGTTTTCACAATGACTACTTCCCCTTTTTTCACAAATCCTTGAAGAGAAGTAGTTAATTCCTTCACCATCGCCTCTTCTAAAGGCTAACATACAAAAAACAAAGTAGGCTAACATTATTTCGCATATCGCACATTACTGGAAATTTTATTACATTTGTACGTGAGGTGAAATAGTTTCTGAACGAAAAATTCAGACACATTGGAATTCACGTGCCCCAGTGGGGATAATCTAGCATTCGTTATTGGCATATTGGATTTGAGATTTGTCCAACACGAGGTTTTTGAGAATGCAAGGCAGCTACAAAAGTGATCAAAAATTTACCTTGGCACTGATGATTTCGCAGGCCACTTCGCCTCGATAGGCGCTCATAATCTTGGCAAAAGCAGTGCAAACGCCATCTATTTTGTTAACACGGCCATTGTCGACTAAAATAGCTATAAAGGAGACGTTTTTAATAACAAAACTACCGACTGGCTTTATCACGGAGAATAATTTTAGTTCAAATTACCTATAGTGTTTACTGTGAGATCGGAGGCCTTTTTCTTTTTAAGGAGGTCCACCAAAGCATCTAATGCACAAGTAACGTGTAAGGTACAAGCCAACCATAAACATG